>JANATG010000021.1:672500-710000 GCA_029449235.1 Linnemannia schmuckeri
CTTCGACCTGACCTTGACTCTGCGGATGCCTGGTCGATCCAACCAAGTGATTGATCCCCCACTTCTCACAGATCTCCTTGAACTCGGAACGGAATGCAGGGCCTCCATCACTGCGAATAGCAACAGGCAATCCAAATCTGCACATAATACTCTGGAACAGGGCAGCCTTGACACTCACAGCGCTCTTGTCTTTGATAGGGCAAGCCTCAGTCCACTTGGTGAAGGAATCAGTGAAAACCGCAATCGACGACGCTCCTCTGGTAGTCCTGGGCAGATCCTCTATCAAGTCAACGAACAAAACCTCGAACGGAAACTCAGGAGTAGTAGGATGAAGCTCATTGTGACGCTCACGAGGTCCGAATTGCTGACACCGAACGCAGGACTTCACCCAGTCAAACACATCCTTCCTCATTGTTGGCCACCACCCTTGAGTTCTGATCATCGCCAACGTTGCCTCAGCTCCATAGTGTCCACCAGCGTCATGAGCCCTCAACAACTTCGACTCAACCTCAGCCTCAACCACACACAACTTCTCCACATTGTCAGCATCGCGGAACAACAAGCCTCTCTCGGGATCAATCCTAAACCGAAATGCTCGACGCTTCACCTTCCTTGCCTCCGCATAATCCTCCAACTTGAGAGACCCAGTTGACAAGTAGGTGAACGTGTTCTTGTACCACTCGCTTTCCATCCACTTGCCATCCATCGATACAACCAACATGCTCAGACACTCGGGCATCTCGTCATCAATGTCATCTCCGGCCTTCTCCTTCTCCACAGTCACTCGACTCATCCCATCTGCATTCCCATTCCTAACTCCAGGCTTGGTCCTAATCGTTAGATCAAACTCGGCTAACGTCATCTGCCACCTAGCAGGACGCCCAGTGAGATCCGTCTTGGAGAAAAGCCACTGTAAAGGTGCATGATCCGTGTACACGGTGACAGAACGACCCAAAATGTACGGCCGAAACTTCTTCACCGAATAGACGATAGCCAGACATTCCTTCTCGAACGTGGAATAGTTGAGCTCCGCACCTTGCAGCGTCTTCGAGTAGTAGTACACAGGCTTGACCTTCCCGTTTTCGTCTTCCTGTTCCAACACCGATCCAACAGCATAGTTACAGGCGTCACAAGCGACGTTCCAATCCCTTTCGAAGTCAGGTGCCTTAAGGACCGGCGCCATCGCAATCGCTTTCTTGAGACTTATCACCGCCGTCACTTGCTCTTTGCCCATCTCGAAGGCTGCACCCTTCTTCAACAGTCGATTCAACGGCTCTGCTTTCCTCGCATACTCCTCCACGAACCGTCGATAGTACCCCGTCAGACCAAGAAACCCTCGCACCTTCTCTTTGGAGTCCATGATCTCAAAGTATATCACCTTCTCCACTTTGCCCGGCATCACCTCGATCCCATCGCGACCAACTATGTGCCCTGTGAACTCGACCTTGTCGTACCCGAAGTGTAGCTTGGTTGGCTTGTACTTCACTCCACCCTTCCTTGCAGCCGCAAAAGTTCGATCCAATCCATCCAAATGCGCCTCCCAATCCATGTCTCGGTTGCACACGTCATCCATGTATGCATTAAGGACCGTGCCAATGAGGTTGCCATACACTTTCTGGACGAAGCGACTAAAGGTGTGTGGAGCGTTCTTCAACCCGAAAGGCATGACAGTGTACGCATATGTTCCGAAAGGGGTCCGAAAGCCAAGATACTTAACGTGCTCCTTCTTGACACCGATGACGTAGTAACCCTGGAACCCATCGAGACTGGAGTAGTAGTTGTGACCAGCGAGCTCGTCCAGGATCTGCTCGATGTTAGGCAGTGGCCAACTCTCGCGCTCAGTGACCTTGTTCAACCCGACATACGCCACACACTTCCGAATACTGCCATCCTTCTTGGGCGCCAACGACAATGGTGCACACCACTCCGACTCCATCTCAACGATCTTTCCTGCGACCAGCTCCTCCGAAATGCTCTTCTTCAGAAAGTCCAGCTCCTTAGGCGAATACCGTGGCGACCATCCAACGTAGACTGGCTTCGAACCTGGAATAATGTTGACTTCATGCTCAAGTACCGAGGTGATTTCGAGCTCCTGAATGTCCATAGTGAACCTGTCTCTGTTCCTCTCCAGCACCTCAATCAACTCCAAACGCTGCTGTGGCTCCAACTTAGGATTGATATCAACTGCAACGTCTCCGACCCTGAACTGTGGCTGCTCCTTAGCCGGCACCTCCACCGCTTCCACAGACAAGGCCCTCACCGACATGTCCGACAACTCGATGTTTCTCACTCGCATAGACTGCGACACCCTACTAATAGGCTCGTCGTCATCCGAATCTTCAGAGCTCTCCTCATCAGTGTACTCGTCAGAATCCTCCTCCTCTGAGCTGTCCCCCAAGTCGTCCGAATCCGAGTTGTCCTGCTCTGTCCTACCAACGTTGCTCATGCCGAGGTCAATCCGAACCCCCTTTCGACGGATATAGTACCTCTTTCCTCCCCGGAACGTGGCTCGGGCATCTACGAAATCAAGCCAGTCGTTTCCTAGAAGGAAGTCGTACGATTTCTTACAGTCAATGACACCCATATCCATGCGTCCACCGATACCCTTGACGAAGAACTCTATCGGCCCCGTCGCACCCTTGAGCGCATCAAAACGTCCATCCGCCAGTAGCACTCCTCGACTAGTCGGTTTAAGTTCGAACCCCAACGCTTCCGCCACGTGTAGTCCCATCATGGTTCTATCGTTTCCGGGGTCTATAATTGCGTTGTCGAACGCTCGGCCATTGACAGTCACGGTAGCGACATCTCCGAGAGCCTTCTCCGTCACAGCTATTCCGCGATTGGCTGCAGTCACTGGATAGGTCTGATTGGTCTGGACCTCAGGAATATCACGCACTCTGTTCCTGACTTTAGGTTTGTGGTCAGCCCACACCGAACCTACGGCTGCTTTAAGTTGTGCTGGAATGCGACTTCCGTGTTTCGAGATAGTACACATATCGAACATGAGACCCTCGATGCTGCGGACAAACACTTGGTCAGGAACAACCTTCTGACGACGATTCTTAGGTTTTGGCTCAACACCTCTGATCCCAGCGATTGGTCCACTCCTGATAGTTTGGTTGGGATCCTCGGCCTCGGCTATTCCCACTGCTACTCGCTCCTCTGGGTCTAGATCCATCCCAACATTAGACTCCTTGTTCCGCGTGATCCTTCTCTGTGTTTTCGGCCCGAGTGGAAGGTCGGCTACTTCCTTTCTGCGATCTTTTGTTGCACTTCGAGTGGTCCTCTGAGCGGCATATGCATTGTCGAGTACATAGCTCTGGACTCTCATCGAACTCTGGCTGGGTCGATCTCCAAGCGGAACATTGTTGGGGTTGGTTGCCGGTGTATTCCCAGTGGAAAAACTCGCACGTCCTGGATTGTTGTTGGGGCAGTTCCGAGAGACATGCCCCTTCTGCTTGCACGAAAAACACTCGACCTCGGGACACTGGGATGCCAAGTGACCTTCCTGACGACACTTGTGACACAGTCTCGGCCCTGTCGACACCGTTGGGTCACTCGCTTGTACCACTTGACGACTGACAACAGGCTCGACGGCGCCTCCTCGAATATGTTGGGCCAGGAGTGTTTTTCCAAAGACTCGACGAGCAACAGTAGGAGGCATACGGGCGACGGTGCGGGCTGCTCGGCCGGCAGGGGTGTTATCCTCATACGATGCTAAACTCCAGGCCTCGAACATATTTGCCAACTCGTCCACTTCCATGCTGAGTAATCGGTCTTCCTCGAAGTCCTTCCTGAAACTGCGGTACTCGGCCTCGGGGATCTTGGTTCCTCCAATCTCAATGACAGTGGGGACAGGAACGGCAGCAACAGCCTTGGCCTCATCACGAATTTTGTCTTCATAAGTGCGCTCGTTGTATCGGTTGTGCTGACAAAACTTGCTCACTGCTTTGAATGTCTCCTCCAGAGTGCTCGCGGGCGCCTGATTCTTGACCTTGAAGGGGTGTCCTTTTCGTAACCCATCGCAGAACACCTCACTAAACGTGCCTTCAGCGTCCTCACTCATCTTATACAGAGTTCCATCAGGTTTGGTTGTCAGCTCCAGCAGCTTGATGTTGGCTTTCATCCTAGCAATGTATCGGGCCGTCTCCTCCGTGGCTTGTTGCGCAATCTTGCCAATCTCGGACCGGGTACTCGCAGTGGTCCTCGGTTTGGCCAGCTCGGCTCGAAAATCAAGGGAAAACTGGTCTTTGGTTCCGTGCGGATACTCTAGAATCCATCGCTCGACCCAGGCTCGCATTAACCCGGATGTCTTACGCTTCGCGATAAGTTGGAAGCCGATTTGCGTGACTTTGTCGATGTTGTGAACGTCCATCAACCAGGATATCGGATCCATGGACTGGTTGTCCGTCCAGTCATCGATAGTGGCAAGGTAAGCGTCAAGGGGGGCCGCCATAGTGTTTGTTATTGGTTGTTGTTTGTCGATTTGTTGCTCTTGGTCGTCCTCAAGATAGAACTACCGATTGCTGCCCCCTGCGTAGATCACCAATTAATGTTTCACGGGGGAGGGCTCGCGGCAGAATTATAGGAACGTTGTCAGTTCCACAATCGGTTCTACAAAACTGGACTCTATGCGATGCAGATGCTATCCGTTAGTCCAGTGTCTATACAGTAAAGGAGACCATGTATTATTGTTATCTCTTATGAAGGGTTTGTTACCTATGCGATGCAGATGCTATCCGTTAGTCCAGTGTCTATACAGTAAAGGAGACAAAGAACAACGAACAGCTTCTACCCCACATAAATACTACTCTAGAAGAACGATCGGCTACACTACCATGACGTCATCATTCTGGAGGGTGCCACCAAATTTGTAACAATAACTATTACAAGTGGAAGGATAAAGAGCGAAGGGCGGGGATGCTATTTATATTAAAACCTCAAAGAGCAATAGCCTGTAAGGAGAGTGGTCAATTCGGAGCGGGCACATTCCAAGACCTTTGATTTGTCCCGTTGTGCAGAGCAAATGCACTGGGTATATGCAACAGTCTCCTCGCATCCGTCGTAATTGGCAAGTCCGCACAAGCCAGTCAGGATTGTGGTCACAACCTTGCAGGCAAGAGGAGTGGAAGGTCCCAATATTGGGACAGCGCCATCTCTCTTGGACTTTTGTGGTCGAGCCTGTGCCGAGACGATGGCGAATAGTAGAACGGTCGTGGTAAAAAGTGCTAGCTTCATTCTTGCGTTAATCAAACAAAGTTCACGTTGTGAAGAGTTGAGTGCTTGAAAGACTGGCAAAAAGCTGGTGGTTTTAACATAAATGGACAAGATCTCTATGTTAATCACCACGCACAAAACGGCACTGTGTTTTAGAGTTTCAAAAGATTAGCATAAACGTATTATTACAAAGGCACTTTTGCGAGTGTTCTTATTGTGATACTTGCGATAGTTGTTGCGGTAGTTGTTGCAATAGTAGTTGCGAGTGCTCTTGCAAGTCTATGGTGTTGAGATTGGATCGTGAGTAGTTGTATGTTGGTTCAAGCTGCTGGGTAGGTGCGACCTCTTTATATACTTGAGATGATCATCAAAGAAAACAAATTGAGAGCACGCCTTCCCACTTTAGATCAGGAATGAGAGAAATCAAGAGCAGGCTAAAAAATGAGGGATGCCAAAGATCAAGGGCGAGTAAAGAAAGGAGAAGAAGGGAAAGGGCCATGTTAAGGACTGCTGTGAAGAGAAGGGGTGCCAAAAATTTAAGGGCAGGCAGGGAAAAGGATGGACAGAAAAGAGCAAGGGATGGATCTAAAGACAATGTTAAGAAACGGTGTTATGAGACACGTCAGGGCATGCGGAAAAATTAAGGGATGCGGGGACTGATCAACAGCTGCTGGAAAAAGACAAAGGGGTGCTGCAAAAAGATGAAGGGAGAAAGTAGTTTGGAAAAAGATCAAGGGGGTTACTAAAAAAAGATCAAGGGCACCCTAAGGACTGGCGGACGCATGAACTCAGGGGGAGCATGATAGGATCCTGTCATGTGACCCTAGCAGAGCAGCTCCGGAATGGAACGCGTATGACGACTACGCAAGCCTTCCCTAACCTAGAGTACAAATCAACTGGCTTGTGGCAGCCAAGCGTTCATAGCGACGTTGCTTTTTGATCCTTCGATGTCGGCTCTTCCTATCATACTGAAGCAGAATTCAGTAAGCGTTGGATTGTTCACCCACTAATAGGGAACAAGACCTGGGGTTTAGACCGTCGTGAGACAGGTTAGTTTTACCCTACTGATGAAATGTTGTTGCAATAGTAATTGAACTTAGTACGAGAGGAACCGTTCATTCGGATAGTTGGTATTTGGGCCTGCCTGAGCAGGCAATGGCCCGAAGCTATCATCCGTTGGGTTATGGCTGAACGCCTCTAAGTCAGAACCCGTGCTAGAACGCGACGATTACCGCCTTGGCCATTTTTAGTTGAATACGAATAGATCTACGGTCCAGAATCATACGAACGTGGGGTTATGTTGGAGGGCGGAAAGGCTTTGTGACATTCCCACTAATGTTAATTTCAAATATAGTCAAGGATAAATCCATTGCAGACGACTTTAATTGAACGGGGTATTGTAAGCAGTAGAGTAGCCTTGTTGCTACGATCTGCTGAGATTAAGCCCATTGTTCTATAGATTTGTTCGAAAGAACAACATCTCCCTCTTCTTTCTATTTTCTTTTTTTCACTCTCAGGGTGTTAGTTAAGGGCCTTAGATTAGACTCTGTATCGAGCAACGCCCTTCAACCAACCCCCACCGCCCTGAAGCTTTCTCTGTCCTCTCCCTCCTAAAAGTTGTAGTAATCCTAGTCCATAATATACGATATACATAGTTATAATAGTTACTAAACGCACAACTAACTCTCTTTAGAATTCCGGGACGCATTGTCAACGCTATATTCTTTGTTACAGGGGGGCAGAGTCGACGGCCAGAATGATACCATATATTTCTGATACTAAAGAATAAATATCTACCTGAAGTTCAACAACAAAACTCTTGTCAGTCTGAGTCCGAGAATGTATGTGTAAAAGGACAAAGAGCAAACACGAGAGCTGAGTGAACTACTAATACTACGCTACTCTAAAAGAAGTGACTGCTACCCTACTGCACCAACGCCACCGCTAGCCACCTCATCTTTTTGTAACATTGTTTCACGGGGGAGGGTTCGCGGCAGAATTATAGGAACGCTGTCAGTTCCACAATCGGTTCTACAAAACTGGACTCTATGCGATGCAGATGCTATCCGTTAGTCCAGTGTCTATACAGTAAAGGAGACAAAGAACAACGAACAGCTTCTACCCCACATAAATACTACTCTAGAAGAACGATCGGCTACACTACTATGACGTCATCATTCTGGAGGGTGCCACCAAATTTGTAACAACATCATCTGTACTAATTTTGTATTTAAGGGGTACTTATCTTTCATCAAAGTGCATGCTTGATCTAGCCATGCCTCTGACGCGTGATCCAACTGTATTTGGGGGTTTCAAACCTTGACATTTGCAAAAAAAAATAAGCCCTAATTTGCAGCTAAAATGTGGCTTAGACAAGCCTTAACAGGTCTTCAATATACGACGTAAATGTTGGCTTGCTCTTGTTTTTTTTAAGGCTGGTATCCACAAAAGAAAAAAATAATTTCTCTGCACCACATAACTCTGTACATAATGGCCGAATTATCATCTAGCACTTTTCTTCAGCCGCTTTCATCGTCGCATCCTGAAGATGAACAGGACACGGTTGCCATCGCGGATCCAAACACCACCGTCTTTAAGAAACAAGCACGGCCAGCAAAGAAGCCGTCTGGAAAGTCATCAAATGAACGTTTTACGAAACAAGACTTGGAGTTCATTGTCTCATGGCTGGAACACGTCCCCAACTTCACATCGGTTTTCGGCTCCAGCGGACAAACAACTGTCGGACAGCCCAACAAGTCTAGGAATCGTGGATACGCGACCTTAGCTGACGCCGTGTCCAAGCAGAGTAAAGGGAGGCTCAAAATCAACGGGAAGAATATGCGAGAGCGGTTCCAGCGGTTTATGAAGATTTTCACCAACACCAAGACAAAGGGGAACTCCACTGGCTTTGGTGTCACAGATGAAGATAACAGGAACGGGGTATACACAGTGGCACAGAAGTTAGAGAGTATGTGCACCTGTTATGCCAGAATGGATGCGCTTTTTGGACATCGAGCAAATGTTACTCCGCTTATGGAGGCTTGTTGTGCCGATACAGAAGATCGAGAGCAGGAAGAGCACCAGGAGTCCGGCACAGCCCCAGCCCCTCAACGCCGACGTCGATTGATAGCAGAGGAAGAGGAAGAAGAGGAGGAAGAAGGGGAGGAGGAGGAGGAAGAGGAAGAGGAGGAGGAGGAGGAGGAGGAGGAGGAGGCAGTAGGCGGTCTGGAGGATGGTGATGCAGTCCTCGCATGTACCCAAGACGGGAATGCCGATAAGCAGGACGCGTTTGCGAGAGACACCAACGTCATTGATGGCGATGAAATAAGCATACTTTCCATTTCATCACCAGTCATTCAGCGGGTGCCGAAACGCCAGCAGACAGATACAGAGTCACAGGTTTCCAACAAACGTTTTCGAGCAACAGATCGACGCAAAAAACCACCAACTCTCGAGCCGAGCTCTTCTCCTGAAGTGTCGAGGCGATCGATTGTCGGGACTTACGAGCAAGCTCTATCGAGGAAAGCATCAGGTAGGACTTTGCACATTGCGAATTAGTATTGTTATGCAGCGACATTGACAGTACCTAATAATAATTTTTATACATAGCTTTCGAAACTATAGAAGCCAAGAAACTTGAGCTGGAGATGGAGAGACTGGAGTCGGAGAAGAGGAAACTGGAGCTGGAGGATGCAAGGGAGACGAGGAGACTGGAGCTGGAAGAGAGAAAGGAGGCTAGAGAGACGAGGAGGCTAGAGCTGGACGCGAGGAGCCAAGAGTCACAGTGGGAAGCGAAAATAATGTGTCAAAGATTGATTTTTGCACAGGCAGCATTGGAGAAAGGCATGTCGAAAGAGCAAGTCGAATCATTCATCAATGCTCTGACACGTCGAGAATAAATTTTAATTATATCGCATTGGCAGAACTCCACGATTGTAATTTGTCTCAAGGGTTGTTTTCTTCAACGCCTCTCTGAAATGATGTGCATCTTGATTCGATAGACCTTCATCAATGGGGTCCGCCTCGCCGTTGTTGCAAGCTTGTTCATATACATCATCCTCGAGATACATTTCCTCCCATGCATCACCGAGGCGAGCAAGCATGTTATGGAGCACACAGCATGCTGTTACCCATCGAGTGAGTATCTGCATATCTGCTACTGATCGAATCTGTTGTCTCATCTGCTGCAGAGAACTCCAGCGGGACTTGAGAACCCCGATACAGTGCTCATTCCTTACGCGAGATTTGGCGACACAATAGTTGAACTCCTTGTTCTCTTGCCTGTTCGCTGCTGGAGCCTTGTAGGAGGGTATACAAGTCCTTGAGAGTTTGTATGCTGAATCGGCAAGAAGGTATTCGCCGGGTGAAAAAAATCGGCGAGGTTGCAGGTAGGGAGGCATCCGTTTGAAAACTGTGGAGTCGGCGCAAGATCCTGGACAACCAACATGCATTGCAATAATGCGCTTGTCTACATCACACACAACCTGCATAGCAACAGAGTATCTTTTAAAGAAAGACGTTAGAATATTGTCATGGTTAATGACATTATGTTAGACTTTGCAATCGCATGTATACCTTTTCTTGCGATCGAAGTACACTTCACCGTCAATCGAAGGCTTCTGCGAGAGAGGAATAGTTGTCCCGTCAATAAATCCTACGCAGTTGGGAAAACCCTCCATTCTCATAACTCGTCCGATCTCCTTTCTTCTCTCGGCGCCAGGCCAAACAACCCAATCCTTGCGTATGTCCCATAATGCTTGAATAACGCGATTGGTGTACACTGTTGCGGTTCCGGTACCAACGCCGAAAATTGCCTGTATCTTACTGACACTTGCTCCGGTTCCATTGATACCGAGCCGAGTCAAGGCGACAGCCAACTGCAAGGAAGGGTGTGCTTGCTTGCAGGTAGAGTTGTTGGAGAAGACCGAGTGTTCTTTTATCTTGTCTAAAAGAGCCGAGAATCCTGCTGGTGTTGTCCTGAACATCGACCGAAACTCATTAGTCGTGAGGTTTGGGAACCTCTCTGTAAGGTAATGGGGTGGTCGTTTTGTTATTGCTCTCTCAGAAACATATCGCGAGAGTAAGAGGCATTGGTAAAGATGATACAGTTCTTCTGCTTCTTCTTCTTCGTCGTCCATGTCCAGGAGCATGATGAGAGTCTCCACTTCCGAAAGGAGTTGTTGGCGTTCGGATTTGTAGGGCATTAAGGTGTTGCCCCGTATTGGTGACGTTTGTACAAAAAACAAAAAAACAAAAAAACAAAAAAACAAAAAAACAAAAAAACAAAAAAAAAAAAAAAAAAAAAAAAAAGGCTTGTAGTTTATCATTTTGGGGCTTATTTCGAAACACACTAGCCCTCGAGCTGAAGCGTTTGTAAGTAAGCCTTGTGAGGGTAGGCAAGCTTAATTTGCAAGCCTTCCATGTTTGAAAGTAAGCCACGAAATGTCAAGGTTTGAAACCCCCTATTCTTTTTAAAATTTCATTGTTACACTGTATCCATTGTTAAGGGGTTGGTAACTTATAGATCTTATCAAAGTCGCCATTATTTCATTTGACAATTTTCACTGTCTTGTTGGTCTTGAGTGCCTCAGCCAGCGCCTTGGCTCCATCGGATCCGATCGAGAGTCAGCACTCCCGAAGCACTAAATAATGCTTCAATTAAACCACTCTAGGTTTGTCCTGTCGGTTTAACGCGCTCCTTTCGTCTATCGCGCATCATGCTTTATCAAGGTGACTGAGTACGTGGACAGGATCACTGCAGGGTATAAGGCCGGTATTCAGGATACGTGCCAAAGTTCGTGCAATGACCGCGAGATTAACCCGTACCTCTGCGACTCTGAGATCTCTTCATCATTATAAAAACGATGAAAGCCAGGGGGCAGAGAGAGTAGACAAAAAGGAGACGGAGGCATGTGTAGGTGTAGCATACGTCTACAACTTACCTTGGGTTCAAAAGGTAAAGTATGGACACGCAGTACACAAGGAGTAGTAGGCTGTGTTTACGTGAGGCAAAGAAGTCGTGTGTGTTGCGTGTGTGAGTTTGAATAATAAGAAGGAAGAAGGAAGAGGGAAAGATGAAGCTATAAACAACGAAGATTAAGAAGAGAAGAGTGATAGAGAGAAAAGGGACAACAACAAAAGGGAGAGAATGATTAGAGGACAACGATGTACAGTCCCCTCTAACAATGTATCATTGTAACAATTTAAAATACAAAAGTCAATTTATTCGGGTTTCCTCGGGTTCCATAGCTGGTTTAGTAGGTGGTGGGGCCTCCTTTTGCTTCCAGCACCTTAGCTACTCTTTTATTCATCGATGCTATGAGATCTGTAATTACTTGCGGGGGGATGTTATCCCACTCCTCCAGAATGGCGGCAACCATTTCCTCCTTGCTGGTCGGCTGCCTTGGACGACTGTTAAGACGTCTCTTGAGGATCGACCAGATGTTTTCGATGGGATTGAGATCAGGAGAATTAGGTGGCCATAACATCTTTGGAACACCATTCTTCAGCCGCCAGTTTGTGGCGATTTTGCTTGTATGAATGGGCGCGTTATCCTCCATAAGAAGGGGGCTCTTTACTTGAGCCGCGAACCACCTCAGCTCATCCTCGTAGACAGTATCGACAAATCCTTGTGCTTTGTTGTTGTCGTTATCGAGAATGACCAGTCTTGATTTCTTTCCTCCAGCAATTGCTCCCCATACCTTGACAGTTGATCGACCGCTCCGGAGAAGTGGGCTAATATTCTTGAGCAGATACTTCTCGTCCTTGGTGCGCCAGAGAAGGACTTTTCTGAAGTCTTTGCCTATTTCAAAGCAACACTCGTCAGTCCAGATGATCCTCTCCCAGTCAATCCATGTCCAATTGGCTTTATCATGGGCAACGGTTAAACGAGCGGCTACATGCCTTGGCTCCAGACGAGGTTTCTTGACGGCAACGCGACAAAATATCCCTTTTTGTGGAGAATCTTGCGCACAGTGCATTTTGAGACTGGCTTGGGCGACATTCTGACTATCTCCTTAAGGCTGACGCGGTTGTTATCGTTCACCCTGTTAAGGAGCTGCTCGACATCCTTCTCTTTAAGAATGGGTGGTCTTCCAGTTGGTTTTTTGGGAACAACGGTGCCTTCTTGCTCCCATTTTTTAATAATGGATAGGACTGTGGCAATGTGGAGATTGTGGGTTTTGGCAATAGTGGAAGGAGTCGCACCGGCTTCATAGGCCCCGATGATGCGACCCTTGAGCTCAAGAGAATGGTGCTTGGGCATTGTATATTGGGGGTGAAGTGGGATGGTGGTGGTGGAATGGTAGCATTGGAGAGGCTCCTTTCTTTTTATCGGAACGTTCGGAGGAGGTGATGGTGCTAGAATTTTCGAAAAAATAGTTCGTTTGAATTGGTCTTATGACCCTATTCATTGTTATTCTATTCCTTACAATGATACATTGTTAGAGGGGACTGTACAGTCGTCTTTGGATATTATGCAATTTTTTGCGGATTAATCAAAATAATTTTTGCAGATATATTTTTCAATTAGATAGAATAGAACCTATTTTGTGACTATTGTTTACATACCACATGTAGCAACATGATGTCATGTCCTTTTTCTCCATCACTCAACCCATCTCAACCCTACATGCCACCAAAAAGACGAAAAGCAATAAGCCCCACACCTCCTGAATACTTTCCCACACCAGCAACACAGGTGGTTCCAGAGAGTACAGCGCCACGTGTGTTGAACAAGCGGCAGAGAACTGATTTGCCGCTGCTCCGCAAGGCTGAACTTATCCGAGACTACGAGGAGGCCCTAGCCAAGGACTATACGATTACCCACACGAGTCTTGGAAAGAAATACGGCATTTCATCGGGTGCGACGGCGCGTATTATAAAGGACAAAGACTCCATCCTCAAGCGTATCGAGGAGTCGCCCAATGGACCGAAGGAACGAAAAAGGCTGTACAAGCGCAACATGCAGCCTGTCGAGGAAGCCCTCTTTCGTTGGTTTCTCAAGCAACGGAAATATGGTAGTTAATGTATTTATTTGTATGTATTCATCCGATGAACACATTTGCTGCATTTGTCTAACCACAACTTAATCTATGTTGAGGTTAGGTATCAACATAGACGAGAAAACCCTGAGAGGCCAGGCCTTGGTGATATGGACGGAAATGAAGCCACTATTCCGTCCAGAGACAGCACCAAAAGACTGTACTTTCAGCTCGGGATGGTGCACCGGCTTCAAGAATGATCGAGGAATCAAGTTCCGGACTGGACACGGCGAAAGTGGATCGGTGAACCTTGAGGCTGTACAAGGACGCATTGACGAGATCAAGCGGGTACTACAGGCGTTCGAGCTCGATGATATCTATAATTGTGATGAAACGGGATTGTATATTCGAGCCGTGTCCAACAAGAGTCTCGACAACAAGCCATTTCGAGGTCGAAAGATTGCTCGAGCCGCTAGAGTGTCGATTCTGTTTTGCTCGAACGCCACTGGCACAGACAAGAGGAAGCCGTTGGTGCTGAGTATGTCTACAATTCAGAAACAGAGGTATGGTTGTCTGCCACAAATAACTCAAGAGAAGCTAACTCTTACCCTCTTGATAAACTCGCCAGGCAAGCACAAGCCAAGAGGACTTCCAGCAGACATCCTAAACGACATCGACATTGACTGTTCCGGGAAAGGGTATATGATATCCGACGTCTTCTCAAAATGGCTCTATGCTCTTAACAACGACATGCGCGAACAGGGACGTCAGATTGCTCTATTGATTGACAGTGCTCCCAGCCACGGTAACTCTGAGAACCTAGGGTTAACCAACATCACTATTATCCGTCTCCCGCCAAACACCACCTCCCTCACACAACCACTGGATGCTGGAATCATTCGGTCCTTCAAGGCACACTACAGTCAAGAGATGCTACAAGTCATTAGTCGGATGACTCTCAGGTCTCGGGCTGTCGTCCGCACGATACAAAATGCAAAACTATGGCCCTGTTTCGCCAGCTCGTGGAAAAAAGTCACGCTAGGTTGCATTCGCAACTGCTTCGCCAAGGTGCCAGTCATGAGTCGAGTCCAGGCGGATGAACTCAAGGAACTTGGAGTCGAGTTTGCTCATCATCAAGTGGAGGATCTTCAAACGGAACTCATTGAAAAGTACCGCCATCTCGAGGGCACCATAGCCTCACAAACCGACATTGGTGTACTAAACTATCTTGCCATGGTCGACTGCGAAGGCCCGGACGAGGCGACGATGGAGGCTGTGAGGGAGACTATGAACGATGACGGGTTCAAGGAAATATTTCGTCAGGACATTGAGATCGAAAGCGAGGATGAGGAGGAAACCGAGGATGAGGAGGATGATTCGGATTTTGAGCTCTCTGACAGCACCTTTTCCGGCGAGGACCCCGATCCAACGCTTGTGCTTCGTAGTAGTAACGCCTATGCACGGGATAACAGTTGTGGATCCCCGCCTTCTAGCCCTTTGGATGAGGAGTACACTGATATCCTAGGAGGTGACGCCTTCCTCGACAGTTTGGATCAACTCAGGAATACCTTCCTAGCATTGAGAGACGGCAACACCTCCAATCCAACTGCACTAAAGCGCCTTATCGAAACTCATCGATCAGTCGATGCAGCCCTCGACTATTTCGCGCTGACAAACTCTCAAAACAACATGCTTTCAGATCCTGTCATGGAAACCTTGGGACACAATACCGAGAGTGGGGAGGGAGTATGGGGACTTGAGGAGGAAGAGGAGGAAGATTTTTTTGATTTTTTTTTTTTTTTATTTAAAGATTTTTAGTCTTTTTATTAGTGGCTTGTGTCCGTAGACTTAATATGATTATTTTGTGCAATAGTTTTGTGTATTTCTTTTGTGATGTTTTTGGAGATATCGTCCCAAGACTGGGTCTGATCATGCAAAAAGAGGGTGATGTTGGCTGTGTGGACCCCAATCAGGCAACATGCTAAGAGTTGAGGAGCGGAGATGTTGTACTCGGGTTTGATGGAGAACTCTGGAGGCGTGAAAGAGAGGAGCGAGTGTAAATCCTCGTCCGACCAGAGGGGCTTGTCGGTATATTCCTTCAGCGTGGAGTGCCATGCCAGATATTTGGCAGAGCACTGAAAGACGTAGTGATTCTTGTCTGCGGAGGAAGAAGAAGACGCGTTGATACGAACATATCACCACGATCGTATGTAAACAATAGTCACAAAATAGGTTCAATTCTATCTAATTGAAAAATATATCTGCAAAAATTATTTTGATTAATCCGCAAAAAATTGCATAATATCCAAAGACGACTGTAGAAGTAGTAAAGAAACAGGCTAGTCTCGACCCAGTCCTTCAAGATTTCGAGACTGCGAATTTCATTCCCAAAGAGTATCTTCATCATAGAAGGTCTGGAAGAAATGAAGGTGTGTGTCAAGGGGTAGTCCCCTCTCAATTTTGTGCCCCAAACCTTCCTTTTTGGGACGAAACTCATAAGTCACGTGGCATACCATTGGATGCTGACATGTGCTGCATCAGCATTGTGGTCATCATCTTCCTTTGCACCAAACCACTGTCAGCTCACGTCTTCGGTTCTTTTGCACAGCGCTCGTTGTTGTCATGGCAATTTTGTCTCTCCCCATTGATTGTCGGAAGCGATGTGAGGACGTCTTCGAGGTCTTCGTCAAAGAGATGCAGCTCATGGTCGTCAGGCATATCGGTCGGGGTGAGGATTGTATACTTATTGCGGGATGTGGTTGGGGCAAGTCGCTCGTTTATTTCCTTCTACTGGCTCTATGGGAAGACCGAACTATTGTTGTTATATCCCCGTTATTGGCACTGATGCGTGAGCAGCAAGAAAAACTCCAGGTCTACGGCTTCAAGTCCATCTGTCTTGATAGCTCGCAAAGAATCGATGCCGGACTACTACGTCGGTTGGATAGAGGCGAGTTCCGTGCTGTTTTTATGACGCCGGAGAGCATCCTGAGTGTCGGCAAAAGCGGCGGTCGAGGGAAAACTCCTATGGACAGTCTCTGGGGCATGCCTGGATGGCGAGAGAGACTACAGGCGATCGTTATTGATGAGACCCATTGTGTTAGCTCATGGGGCAAGGACTTCCGTAAGGCCTATGCTCGTCTCGGAGAGCTCCGTGGAATAGCCCCAGCCCATGTCGCGTTTGTAGCTATGTCCGCTACTCTCCCTGTTCCGATTCTGCGTGAGATCAAACAGAGCATTAGGTTCTGCAACAACGTCCCAGTTTACAACGTCGGCAACAACCGTCCAAATGTCAGGCTTGAGGTTCGATTCCTACCACACCAGAACATATTCCAGGCGTTCGATTTTCTCTTGGATGACATCCAAAAAACCATCATTTATTTCGACAGCCGAAATGATGTACAGGACGTGCGGGATTACCTGCGGAGCCTGAGGGGCACAGTCGCTAACGACCAGCGGGACATCATCAAATCCTTTCATTCGCTTTATACCGACGAGTACAAGTCTACCACTCTAAAGCACTTCCGAGAAGGCAGGATCAAAATCTTGCTATCAACTGAGGCTGCAGGAATGGGATGCGATATTGACGATGTTGTCCGTGTCATCCAGTTCAAAGAACCGTCTACTATATCATGTCTTGTTCAGCGCTTTGGCCGAGCTGCGCGTGATGTGACCATGCAAGGTCATGCGATTCTCCTGACGAGTCACAGGAATAAAGCTAAAGGCAGGATCGACAAAGCCAACTGCGGGAACACCAACATGACAACAACATCAACTCCCACAGGCGACCCGGATATCAAAAAGTTTATTGAGACTACAACTTGTCGACGGCAGATCCTCAACAATGTTTTTGGCAATATACAAACAAGGCATAAAAATTGCTGCGACCTATGCTCCCCAGCTCCACCTCCTCTTATCTTACAGAATCATACACCGCCAACACCTAGGATTGCAGCCCCAACACCCGCGCATTTAGCCCTTGCCAGAAGGCTGATATTGTCTTGGAGGAGTGTTGTGTACAGGAGGTACTACATGAATCGGGACCTTCAAATGATGGAAGCTGCTCTTATGGACGACAATACTGTTGCCAAGCTTGCTAAGAAATGCAAGCATGTTACAGGACGAGAGTCCCTTCGATCGATCATCAAATGGCGACTCCACAACAAGCACGACAGTCTACTAGCTAAGCTTCTGATCAAGCTCAACGAAGACCAACGGATGTCATCCTCGTAAAAGCATTGGAAACCATAGAAAGAAGAGGGAAAAATAAAAACAAAAAAAATGCATTTCTATTTATTTATTCCTCAAAGTTACGAAAATGTTTGCAATGTTTATGGTCGATGAAGGGGTCTTTTGGGTCTTCGCAGCTGCAAGTACTAGCTCCATCGTCGTCCTCGTCTTCGTCGACCTCGGCAATGTAGTCACGGGTTGCTCGAACGAGAATTTCTTCTATGGCTTCCTCATCGCTTGCATCGGAATTGATGTCGACTTTTCTCATCTCTCGAGCAATATCCACCATATCATCGGCATTCTCCTGTGTAATCTCCAACTCTTCATCTGAGCTAACCTCGTTATCCCCACCTTCTCCACTAAAATCCGTATCGTGATCTGTCTCGCTCTCAGTGAACCCGCCCAGCTCCTCGTTGTCATCCTGCTCCCCGTCCACCTTCTGTTCAAATCTAGTTTTGATATCCCCCAAGATGGAGCTGTCATCGTACTCACTGCTCGAGCCTTGGTCTTGATCATTGCGATGGAATCTCCCAATGCTTCGATGAAATGATTCCAAGTCTCCTTTGATCATATTTTTCTGCCCAAGGAAGTACAAGTCCTTCGCAGGTGTTATCATGTGATCCTTCGCTGGTCGAGTGTTGATTCCAAGAACGCCTCGTTCCTCCAAAGACTGAACCACCCGACCAACATCCTTAGCCGCAGACACTGTCGAGTGGAAACCGCTATTATGTGACACGCCAAACGCCTTTGTCACATTAGCTTTGATGACTCCATATGTACGACAATTCACCGACGAATCCTGGCTCATGTTCGCAAAAGTTCTGTTGCTTCCCTTGGCCGCATATCGAACCTTGGTGTATAGATTGTTGTGCTCCTGGTAAAGATCTGAAGGAATCCAACCGCCAGCTTTTCCTGTAGTGTTGACAAGCCATGATGAGAATATAGCATCCGTTCGCAGCTCAGTCCAGGTATGGCGAATATCGAAGGCAAGTCGCAAAAGCAGGTTCGCATAGTTCTTTGTTCCACCAGCTTGAAACATGACGGTGATTGGCACCAAGACTGCCTCAATGCGCCCAACATCACCTTGCTTGATAGCATCGCCCAGCTCGATGTAAACCAGCATATCTCGGATAAACAACGCCGCATTCGTATTCGCATTACCGTAAGCTTTCCTGTTCGCTTCTGGGCGGACAAGGTATCGGGCTCGTATAACCTCGGCAGCTGTGGAGACTTGGTTGAGCATCGTGGTCGTATCCTGGCTTGCCCCCAACGCGTCGAGAGTCTTTGACGAATCGATTTTAAGCTCCTCCTTCCATAACCGTAAAACCATGCCATCGAAAACGTTTCTCAAAAGTTCATCGGCAGCATGAAAACTTGACGAGCCCTCAGAAATACGCTTCCTTTTCAGCCTGGCAACATAGAACGACAACGATCCTGGCTTGTCGGATTCTCCGAAATAGGTCTTTACAATCAAACTGCAGAGGTTCATCTGCAAATGAAATAGCTGCAACGCGGGAAGAGCCCACTCCATCCGATCGAACGCTGTGACATCATCGTCCACACACCTCTTGACGGCCCCAACCCTTGACACCGACAATTGATCTCCTCCAACAATGATTCTCTTTCCGTTATCGAAATAGGTTGCGGGCAAGACAAGTGTGCATGCGATAATGAACTTGAGGATTTCAAGGTTGCCCTCCACGCTTGACTGGTCGATCTCCATCGCAGGGATAGGATATGTTACGGATTGCTCGAGTGGAAGAGACCGGATTTCCCGAATAGGAGGCATAGATATACGCTTGTATGTGTTGTGGTGTCTTTGGAGTGCATCGACGAGGTAAAATCGAGAAGCGACCGCGGCATCCTTCACAGCTTGGTCATCAGGCAAGAAGTCGTCCAACGTCAGTGTTGCTTGTGGATTATAGGGCTTGTCCGCAGCTCCGAGGTCTTTGCCAGGCACAATGGTTGCAGTAGCACCATTTATTTGAGTATCGGCATTGTCGACTCGCTGATCAGTGACAGTCATAAACAAATTGATGTTGTCGTAGATAATATACCAGCTGTTCTTCAGTACGGCTTCCCGGACAATTCCGATAGCATCCTCTGTCAAAGCACCGATGGCAGCCAGCGTTGAGTCGTATGAGACGCAGATATGAGCCTTGGCAAGAGTGTTAATGACATCCTTGGAACAGCCGGAAGCATGGAAGAAGATTCCCATAACCCTTTGGAAGTAGTTGAGTCTTTGACTTTGACAGTGCATAATCATGCTGGCGAGGGTTCCGACAATTGCTGTCCTTGATTCGATATCGTGCACAGGGTCCAGGCTCTTGATACTCAAGGGAGCAGTCTGAAAATTCGTCAGTCGGCGCAAGGTGTGGTGAAATATTGGCGCCTTGGACTCAAGTCGTTCGTGGATACCGTCAAACGAAAACGATTTAGCTTCCTCCTGCGTCATAGTCACCGCTGGCCTTCGAAAAAAAGACTTTGTCGAACTTCTTTTCAGGTCCTTGACAAGCTGCCTGTTTATTCGGACGTGAGTTGGCCTTTCGCTGACGACACTTTTGGCCTGGGGTGTGAGCCCTGATTTGTCGGGTGCAGGTCCTGGCCCTTGCACTCGTGCTCCGGAAGCGGATCCCGACTCGTTGACTGAGAATTCCGATGCAAATTTTATCCACTGGTCTGAGCTTCCTGGTAAAAGACTGGCAGAAGTGGCTGTTGCCATTTGACTCGGAGCTTCTGATTCTCGAGAAGCGATGCCTGATCCCTGACTGACACGTTCAACTCCAATTTCCTCATCAACAATTCCCGGTCCAGCCTCCAGCTCAATTTCCTCAGACATAACTTCTACTCCCGAGTTGGCGGATTCTGATCCTTTGGCAACAGCCCCATAGAATGTTCGCTCTTCGGCGCTGAGTGTGAGCCCTAAATCCTCGGCAACGATCTCTAGATCGTCAAAACGCTTGCGCTTCTGCTGGAGTGTCGCCGTACCTACATCTTCATCCGGCTCCGGAACATCTTCTTTCAGAGCCAAGAATCCTCTAAATTCCTTCTGCATTCGGTCGGTAGCATAGTTGGCGGCGGCGCGGGCCAAATGCCCATCCCAGGTGCTCTTGTGACGACAGTACAGCTGCCACTTCCCTAGTAGTTCAGCAGCGATGCCCTTGCCGAAAAACATTGTCACTTGATGTATGATGTATGGATGCTCACTCTCAAGAAGATCATATAAGAACGACCGCAAGGACATCTTCTTTAACTTGAAGACAACAAAGATGAGGACCAAACTGTCGTCAAAGTCACGAATCGCGTCCTCAAAGGATGGGAGCGGTACTTCCAAGGGCGGTTCAACCTGGTCAGGCCTAACTTGGGCAGGTTCACCCTGAGCAGAACTATCTGGAGCAAGCCCATCATGGGCAGGTTCATCCTGAGCAGAGTCATCTAAAGCAACCCTGTCATGGGCAGGTTCACCGTGAGATCCGAGTTGTGGGACATGGCTTTGGACTTGAGAGTGCCCATTGGTGATGTCGTTAAAACCACAGTCCGGTCCAGCTTGAACCTGGGGCAGCGATTCGCCACTACAACCTTGAGGCATGGTTTGAGACATTAACGAATGCAAGGTAGGACACGAACCAAGACCAGATATATCAATAGTAGCTTCTCCAGGGCGTAAATGGAGGGGCTGGCGCGGTCGACCTTGAGCTTTGAGGTATGTTCTTTGATTCGGATTTGGGAATTGCATTTGCAAGGCTCTTCCGCTGCCTTGGAAAACGCGCTGATGGTCCAGGCCATTTTTAGCTCTACTTGATCGAGGTTTTTTTGCCGGAGGCGCGCCAGATTCTTGATCTTGAAGTAACGCATCAGGACATAAAGCATGAAATACATGGTAAGCGAGGCAGTAAAAGCATAATGAAACAGTATAGAAAATATGTGTTCTCCCTTAACTTACGGGTCTTTCTTCTGCTCATTATTGATTCAGCTGGCAAAGCGGAAGAGTGGGAGTACCAGAGATGGAAAGTATACGGTAACTAAAGTACGTATGAGCGTGAGAGAAGTAAAAGCAAGAGGTTTATTGTAATGCAGAGGAAGATGATGACCACAATGCTGATGCAGCACATGTCAGCATCCAATGGTATGCCACGTGACTTATGAGTTTCGTCCCAAAAAGGAAGGTTTGGGGCACAAAATTGAGAGGGGACTACCCCTTGACACACACCTTCATTTCTTCCAGACCTTCTATGATGAAGATACTCTTTGGGAATGAAATTCGCAGTCTCGAAATCTTGAAGGACTGGGTCGAGACTAGAAACAGGCATGGAGGACAGGATGAAGAGATGAGTGGTAAAAAAATTACGCATGCACCTTAATGACATCATAGAGATAATTATTTCCTTGCTGATTAGGAAATAATGTACCTTTTCCTTCGACCCCTCCTCGTGACCGCCTCTTGTCAGGATTCCCGGCTTCCCCTTAAGCAGGTCCTCCTGTAGCCTATCGTGGCGCCTTCCCCTAAGCCACCATCGCGACCCTAGGATTCAATCTCATATACTGATGGAATCTCGTCTAGTAGCCTAAGCTCTCAAGGTACCTACGCCCCATCGGTCGGTCTCAGCCCCTTCCCTGAGTAGCTCTCGACCCGGTTGCCTTTCCGCCGCGGTCACTGACTCGAGTCCCCAGGTCTGGGTCCCCTCACCAGTATAAATAGTCCTCCTAGCTAAATAGTCATATTCAGTTCCTTTCCAGTCCTCACTCCTAAATATATATATCATTTTCCTATATACTTTCTCTCTCTATTCTTGATGCCCATCTTCCGCTGGACCTTTATCTATCTAGCCCTCCTCTACTCACTCTACCTCCTGGAGCTCTCTATCCTAGGGCTTCCTCCTTCTTCCCCTCTATCTTCTTCTGGTTGTACCCTTGATCGCTCGTGCTGCATTTTTCCCAATGACAGTCACCCGATTCGCCCTCCAACCGAACACTCTCTTTGCCACCATTTCCACGCCATCGCCTTTGCACAATCCTACGCCCTTTCATACCTCCGCATTTCTTCTCTCTCTTTCATCCTCCGCCTTCTCTACACCCCCTCACTCTCTTTACATCACGCACTCCTTTACATCGGTCACTCTCCTTACAACTGCACTTTCTTCCCCCTACGTTCTTTCCTTTCATGCTTCGCAACACCATGGACAACAACCCTCTGACCCTGTTCTGTCTTGTCGATGGAGACTCTACGCCATTCTCAGTCGACATCGACGCATCAAAAACTGTCGACCACCTCAAGAAACTCATCAAGGCAGAAAAGACCAACAACTTTAGCCATGTCGATGCAGACCAGCTCACTCTATGGCGCGTCTGCATCCCTCTCATTCCAAAGAAGGACCGCAGAGACATCTCCCTAAGCGAAGTCCCTTTGAAGGAAGAGCTGGATGAAACAGACGATCTCTCTGACGTGTTTCCAGACAAGCTGCCCAAAAAAACGATCTACATCATCGTTCAGCGCCCTCCTCAAGGTAATCACACGCGTTCGCTTAATGTGACTTGTTATTTGAAAGGCGTTATTTACTTTTGCCCATCACTAACCTGAAGCACTTTTCCATTTGCAACAACATAGCCCATGCACCTGCATCTTCTCGAGCCTTGACACCTCTTCCTGGTTCTCTTTCAGATAGTTCGCGTCCCAGTTCCCCAATTTCAGGTAAGTGCGCGAGTGTTCTGCTTCCTTTATTGTTTGTTTGCATCCCATTATAATTTCAACGGTCTCATAATCCGCCCCTTTTTTTCACGTCACTAGGTGACCTCCGAGCTGATATCAAAAAGATCGCGGAAAGATTCTTTGCAACTGGATCTTCTGCCTCTGACTTTCTGGATGCATACGTGCGGGGAGAAAAGGTGCTCCCCATGACTACAAGTGGGATTAAGGGGCTACCGAGAGTCCTACGGCGAGGCGTTGTCGATACACAGGATTCAGGACCTAGTCTTCTATTTTTGGATTTACCGGACCCTCCGTTAAGGGCTGGCGATCCTGTACCCGAACGGTTCCAATCAAACGTTCTCTTAAGCGTGCTGGAGGGCATGCAAGCTCAAGATTTGCCCGTATTCGGTGTCAGTGGCTGCGGGAAAACTCGCACCATGGTCGAGATGCTCTATCTTCAGTGGGGATCTACTTCAATGCAGCAAAGTCGGATTTTGGATCGGACGATTTCAGTCGCCTGGCTGACATTATTGACAGTAGCACATTGGAGGATTCAGCAAACGTCAACACCCGTTTTGCCAAATGTGCTACTCTTTTGCTTTTCCTCTCTCGCCTCATGATTCTCAGCTATTGTTTGAAGATCCCAAGCTGTCGCCAGACGTTCTCGAGTGCAAGGCGAGCATTGCTCCAAGTCTGTCCCCACATGTTCAAGGATGTGTTCATGCACCTCTTCATCAAGCTTTGCGATCTGATGAAAGGACGAGAACTCCTCGAATCTATACTGGCGTCCATTGTCCGCGAAGAGTTTGAGTCATTGCGAGACACGCTTGCTGGCCATGATTATCCCAATTTTTCGAGCGACTCCAAGCTTCGGTTGGTGATCGATGAGGCCCAGATCCTGAGCGACAAGAACCCCACGTTGTTCGCGTCGCCTTCTATCCAAGGCGACCCTCGGCCAATGTTAAGCCCCATCCTGCATGGCTTTCGAACGGTTGGCCTTCAAGATGAGCTCAAGATCATCTATTGCGGAACGGGCTTGTCAATGAAAATTCTCCATTGGGCGATGAGCAGCGGCGATGGCGTCAAGGAGTACGGCTCAAGCACCTTTCCATGTAAGTAAGCCTCTGGATTCTTTCCCGCGCCTATGTGGTTCAAGACTTTGTCTACAAAGATAGGATTGTAACTCTCTTTTGTACAGATATCGAATTTCCAGGATGGACTGGTCCAGACTCGGTTCAGTCTCATATCAATCGGATAAAGGAACAACTACCAGACGACGAGTCAAGAAGAATGATTGATGCTCTGATTCCTTCGGCTGCAGTCAACGTGCTACACAAGAGGCTTACCGTGAGGTTCAGGCCTATCGTCACAGCCATTGAGGGGATTATCAAGACTGGAGAGCCAAAGAAATTGGAGGCAGTAATCAACTTCACCGAGACCATGCTTACATCGTGGAAAGAACGAGAGCGTCCAGGAAACCTGTGTGGAGAACTCAACTGGTAGGGTCTCGTCCTATGTACACCATTCAACACATGTATTTTTAGACTCATAACGAAACTAATTGACACAACGGCGATTCTATACGAAATCAATAATAGTTTGGAGCGCAAAATCGCCGACCATCCCGAACTTTTCAAGTCTTTCTCTTCGATCAGAGATACACTTGGGCTGTTCCTCTTCCGTCACAACTTGCTGGATGAAACCGAGATTGTGCTCGAAAACGAAGCGCATCTTATTGAGGCAGCGTTCGGTCGGATCAAACTCTTTGGGGGTGCTGCAAGAACCGTTCTCGATGAGCCATTTGTCCTCAAAGCAACCAAGGCTTATTTCCAAGAGAGGGATCCCCTACTCTTGGCTGCTGCGGAACGGGCTATGCTGCACTCGAACAACGCCTCAGTTCACGGAAACATGTGGAAGACCGTTATGCCCTCTGTCTTCATCGAGACGTTCAAGAATCATCCTCTTTCCTCATGGCCTCTCCTCACCAACAGTGCACTCCCCGATTCACTCATTGGAGATGTGACAATAGTCGGGTATACTGATCAAGAATCGAAACTTTCCATCTCACACAGGAATATCACAACATATGATTTCATGAAGGCACATGTCGAGAACGGATCCAAGCGCGAGGACCAGGATATCCCTCCATTCTACTTCCCAGCGCCTCATATTTCTGGACCGGACATTGTGTTCTATATCAAGATCAATGGCAATATCTATCCAGTGTTCGTGCAGGTTTGTAACAGTACCCTCCGTATTATTCCTGTGTTACTGCTTTTACAATGCTTTTCTCTTGCTCACATGTCTGCTTTCCTTTCTTCATTCTTCTCAACAGCTGAAATTGCGACATGTCCTAGAGGGCAGTGACGTTGAGAAGGCGCTCGCAACTGTCAGCAGCAACACCATACAGGGGAAGATGGACAAGGAGCATGAGAAGTTGGTGAAAGATCTAGCTCAGGAACATAAGAATGTAAACCGAGGGCAGAAGTCATCAAATCACACAGAATCGGCTCAACTACAACAGCCACCAAGACTTCAAGATTATTGTCCTACTGGAATGTATGTCAGCATGGTTATCACCTATCCCGCAGAGGTCGTCAAGTTCCAGGTTTTTCGCCCTGATCCGGAACCAGAGTTGGAGGGACTTGAGCGAGTCTCGATCAACATTGACGACAACAACTTTCCCATAATCTTTCCAGAGCGACATGTCAAGTTCCTTGACAGATTCAAGCAACATAAGCGATCAGCAACAGAAGAACAGATTGCGAATCCGTCAAAAAGGTCTAAAATAGTTATGGCGAGATCGACAACTGATCCCTTATCGTGAGATGATTGACCCATCCTCCATGTGCAAATAAAGGAGGCTCCCATCACACAGAAAGAGCATACATACAGATGAAAGACTGCAAAACAGCAATAAGGTTACAGAATAAATTCAAGCCTCTCCAATCAGGGGAAGTAATAACAACGAAAATAGCGTCCATGGTTTAAGCCACATCAGGAGCAACAATCTGAGCCATCACACACCTTGGAAAAGCAGCCATGTAAAATAAGATGCAAGAATATTTAACACAGGGTATAAGTCTTGCCTCTCTCGACCCCTCCCTGGCTGCCGAATACCCAACTTTGGCGAGGGTGCAATTTTTTTTAGTGCATGGTGAATGTTGGATGAAGGCGTCATCTTGAATGAGAATGGGGAAGCTGATACGATGACACTTGACAACCATGGGATGGATGTGTCCTATGATTGACATGACATCCAAAGGAAGGGAAAAAAGAGTCAAGACTCCTTTGAACTGATGTGAAAACGGTACAACCACCTTTGGTTAGGTCTGGATGTTATCCCACTGATCATGGTAGACGAGGATAGGAAGTATGCCTAATCGGGTGAGCAAACCTTATATCGTGCATTTTTTTTTGTCTGCGCGGTCGTGTAATGTAAGAGCGCATCTCATTGGTTTACCTTGACCATGCATACCTTTTCTTGCTTTTTTTTCCTAAATCACAAAAATCACATATAAACGCCAAGGATGCTGAATAATATACCAGCTGCGCACCAAAACAAAGATTGACTGGCTTTTCGTTTGTACCCGCCTTCTCGGATCAGTGTTCTGCTCCTTCACGCCATGATTTAACAGATGGTCAGTGATCAACCTAGTGGGTAAGAGAAAGGTCTTTGTTCTTGACAAGGTGAGGAGTACTTGTATAGATGAATTTGTCATTCTTTAAAAAAAACTAAAGTCGACACGATCCAAGGTATCATTCATATAAAGGATGGCATGGTTCACATTCATTCAAACCAAGAAGAAAAGAAGCCTCGCTCTGTCACTCCTTTTCTCTCTCTTTCGCTCTCCTACAACCATCAAACTCGTTCGACAATGACAAATGCACCAGCTGTTTCACCCCTTGGGACTCCGACCGAACATGATAGCCTCAAGGGTGTTGACCGCCTGCGCCAAAAATTCAGACCTTTACTCCTCTATGTCGTCTCTCTCGTGGAGTTCATCAACATCGGTATGTATCTCATTTATTCAACTTGTGGAAATGTCGCACGGTTTTTTATTCATGTGCCCTCGCCAAGGTCAACAACAATTAATGCTTTCTTTCTCCCCTTTTCCTTCTTTTTTTTTCTCCTTCAGTCAACGGCTCGTCAGTCTCTGTCGCCATCCTCCCAATCGCACAAGATCTCAAATTCTCGGTGACAGAGGTGCTCTGGATCATTAATGCATATACCATTACCTTTGCTGGTCTTCTCCTCTTATCTGGCCGTCTCGGGGATCTCATTGGTCATCGACGAATGTTCATGTTTGGACTATTCTGGTTTGCGCTTTGGGCCCTCGTCGTCTCCTTCTCCACCTCCCCTATCATGTTCATCCTCTCTCGTGCTCTCCAGGGTATGGGTGCTGCCAACACCATCCCCACCGCCATGGCACTCATCGCGACCAATTATCCCGCTGGACCTGAGCGCACCAAGGCCTTTTCAATCTATGGTGCCTTTGGCGGTCTAGGCGCGGTCACAGGACTTCTCCTTGCTGGCGGATTAATTGCCAGTCTCGGGTGGCAGTGGATCTTCCGTATCTCAGCTATTGCAGCGTTCGTCCTTCTCGTACTGAGCTACGTTATCATCCCTTTGACTCCTCCAAAAGACGAAAAGCCCAAGGTCGATTTCCTCGGTGCCATTACCGCAACACTGGGCGTTACTGGCATCGTGTACTATATCGCGACCGGTGTAGACTACGGCTGGAGTAGTGCCAAGACGATCCCTATATTCGCCGTTGCTCTAGTCCTGATCGGCTCCTTTGCCCTTATCGAAAGTCGAGTCCAAACCCCTTTAATGCCTCTTCGAGTCTGGAAAGTCAAGTCTTTCACCACCTCCGTCGTCCTCGCATTCGTTTCCATGGCCAAATCTCAAGGTAGTATCTATTATGCCAACATGGTCTTTCAGGAGGTATACCAGTGGAATGCTCTCCAAACCGCCCTGGGTTTCCTGGTCCATGCCCTCCTTGCTATAGTAGTCTTTGGTGCTCTTGGCCGGATTCTTCCTCGATTGCCTCTCAAGCCTTTGATCATGGCCGGGTTCTTGTTGCGGTGTGTCACAGCACTAATGTTCTCATTCGTGACAGAGCACACATCCTACTTTGCACTCCCATTCCCAGCCTTCATCATCCACATCTTTGGTATCGGACTCTCACATCTCCCTATCCAGATTACGGCCGTTCGGGATGCCGAGAACGAGGACCAGGGTCTCGTTGGCGCACTCTATAATACCGGACTCCAGCTCGGTGCACCCTTTGGAATCGCGATCCTGAATGTGATTGTCATCTCAACGAATGGAAATGCTGGTGCGGACTCTGTGAGAGGTGGACCGGCATTAATGAAGGGATTTCGGAACGCGTTTTATGCCATGGTAGCCATGGGATTGTTCGGATTCTTCCTTGCGCTTGTAATATTGCCCTGGGACAAGCCCGTTCGTCCTGCCGTGAAAAAGAACCTCAAGGAAGAAGCAGAGCTTGCAGAGTTCGCAACTTGAGCAAGGCTGAGGCAGCTGCTGATGGACTGTCTAGGAACGGGTTTATTTTATAGTTTTCCCCTTTTTCATTTGACAAAGGTGTTCGCCATGTCAAGCCACCAAGACTGATGCTATATAACACCAGTCTGGTGCCTGATATAATAAAACAACTCTTTTCTTCTCGTTGGCTCTCGCCCTATATTTCACAGGACTTGCTCTTGAGAATGAGCCATAGGGTCATATACAATGGTAATCCCAGCAACAAGTAACGACAGAATACCAATTATGCCATAGATGAGCCTCACGAACCACACTAGAGGACAGCCGAGGGAACTGCAAAGGATTGGTTGCTTTGAGTTGTATTCAGTGAGAATCGTATCAACTATGACAGCTGTTTGGATGACGCTGAGAATAAGCAATACAGCTGCATGTATAATACGTTCCAGACGAATCCATTGTTTACCATTCATTATAGTAAGGCCGAAGATAACAAAGAGGTGATGAAGTTGATGGCGAGGTTGAGAATTTGGGGTGGACGATAGTCCTCATCGAATATGATTAAAATAAACGGTATGTGAACGAATAGATAAAGAAGGATTATAAACTTCTTGAGCTGTGTGAGTTCATCGAATGACACGAATGACATGTTGATAAGAAAAATGGCAGATATAAGGAAATGGTAAAAAGGAAGAACGTAAATGTTGAAATGTACGAAGCAGTGGATGGACTCAGTACATGCGGCTCTCCAGAATTACCATTTCGCATTATTTCTATATCAAAGTGGGATTTGAACCCACGACCTTTTAAGACAAATCTTAGAAAGCGCCGAAAAGATAGTCACAATCACGTGAAATCTTGCAATGTACAGTCAATTCGAGAAATTGTCAACTTTTAGACAGGTTGCCAAGAATATAAAGATTGGTGCACTGTCATTTGTCAATAGCCCGTATAATTCAAATATTTTTATTTTATCCCTTGTCGTAAGTCAGGTGACTGCTAACCTGCGTATTTGACATCACACCTTGTCATGGGGAAATACATCTTCTTTCCCAGCTTGGGGCTGACTGCACATCTTTCATCAATATCCCAGAAACAAAGCAGCTCTGATTCTTTATCACCGCTTTTCATTCGTCATGGATAACCCCAAACCTCTAGCATCAAAGCAAGATGTACAAGATAGAAAGAGGTGGCTCACTTTGGAAGAGAGGCAGAAACGTCTTCGACAATGGCTCGCCGACCGTGATATCGTTCGAGCTGCAACTGGCTCTGATCCCAAGAAGGCATCCTACGAGCAAAACCATGGCTGGCCACCCCATACTATCGATGGACTCATGAAGGATAGAGAGAGACTCGAGGCGATGACATCCATCCAAGCCCATAATAGATACCGCATTGGCAAGCGTCCATATCATGCTGTTGAGGCTGTTTTAATTGATTTGGTGGAGGACATTCGGTCCCGACAATTGCCAGTCGATACTGTTCTCTTACGGGCGCTAGCACACGATGTCTACACCATCCTCTGGAACCGGATGGGCTTTATGCCTTTTCCACGTCCAGACTTCGGCAGTTCCTGGGTGGAGGGTTTCAAGAACGCCTGGGCTCTGGAGTACCATAGGATGCAAGGTGAGGCGGGCTCGGTGGATATGGATGCGATTGCTGGCGGAGTTGACCGAGTCAAGGCTATTGCTGGCGAGTACCCACTGGAAAATATTTATAATGCAGATGAGACTGGCCTTTTTCTGCAAACGATGTCTCCATGGACGCTTGACTTCGATCGGCAGGCCGGAACCAAGTCCGTCTCGACACGGGTATCCATCTTGTTTTGTGTGAACGCAACTGGCACAGATAAGAGGAAACCATTTGTTTTGAGTATGTATTCTGAAAGCTTTTGCTATTATGGATAATATAACTATGACACTTTACCACCTGATGCCAATGTTTTAATAAGATTATTTGTTTAGGCCAAACTCTCCCACGCGGGTTCAAGACTGGCGCAGGTGCCCATCTACGGGGTCAGATCGACGTGCTGCCATGGCTTCCAGATCAGGGTGCCCAGGACGGATGGGGCAGCAGTTGGAGAGACGGTGACGAAGACAGGATCAAAAAGAAATCGAGGGTGGTGCGCCCGGACTATATAACCGCAGGTGCTTTCTTGGCATGGCTGAAGCATACACAACACGAAATCGAAACCGAAACTCCTGACAGAAGGATCCTACTATTGGTCGACAACTATAAGTCGCATACAGCAGCAATGCGGTCACCTCAGGATTTTCCCAATATCAGAATCGAGGCGTTGCCGGCAAACTCTACATCCGTTACTCAACCACTGGACGCTGGGATCATTGCGGTTTTCAAGCGGCGTTACCGCCACCATGTTGCCAGGCGCGCCTATGAAAATAGCTTGCTCGCAGAGACTGTTGTGGGCCCGGAGCAGAGTGGGGAGAGGCTAGTCAATGCAGGATCTTCCTCAAGGGCGGTCAGAGTTGCTATGACCAAGATCTCCAACTTTGAGGGTTGGCAGCTTGCTGCACAAGCCTGGAGCGAAGTTAAGCCAAAGACCATTAGGGATTGCTTTGCCCATGTTCCTATACTGAACGATGATCAGAGAGAGGAGCTGAGGGCGGGTAATGGAATCGATCTAGAGGTGCAGGAAGCTATTACGGATACGCGTGAGGATATCGCTGATCGAGCTTCGATGATGGACAGGCACCCGAGGATGGCTATAGCGCTGCGCTTTCCTGGCGTGTTTGGACCAACAATCAGTCAAGCAACCGCGACCAGTAGCCTTACCCCAGTAACACATTCCAACAATATACGGGACTACTATTCAAGACTCAGTACACTTCTGGATGGATCCGCCTTTCTCAATGACATTATTTGTCAGCGAATGCAGGAACCTGAGTTTATGGAGTGCTTTGATATGGATCCTAGAACGGTGTTGCTGGGCGAGCTATTTGCCAGCGAGGATGATACGGATGATGACGATTATGAGGATCCAGTCATGGATGCGGATGATCTGTATGTTTCCGACAGCACAGATCAGTCGTTACTGGAGTACGAGAAGAATGGGACTTGGAGCGAAGGGATAAGCGTGGACGAGCGCATCGATATTCTAAACCGGGCAGCTGAAATTCTTCAGGATTACAAGTACAACAACCTGCGACGCGGCCTAGATGATGCTGCAGCGGAACTGGTCACTCCTGTGGAGGGATTTGTAAAGCCAGGATTCGTAAAGAACTACCACACAAGAGAACTCGAGAGGATGGAGGAGGAGCGCCTGCTTGAGGAGGAGGATGCAAGGATTAAGAAGAAATACCCTCATATTCAGTTCACACTACGCAGGTTAGAATAGTCAGCTGACTCAGAAAACATAGAATAAAAATATTTGAATTATACGGGCTATTGACAAATGACAGTGCACCAATCTTTATATTCTTGGCAACCTGTCTAAAAGTTGACAATTTCTCGAATTGACTGTACTACACTCCCTTTTGCCATAAAATGCACTTTTCATAGCAAAGATGCATTTTATCGACTGAATTAGAATATATAAGGGGTGCTATTCAATCAAATTTATTTCTGCTTGGATATACGGATCATCTCACGTGCTGTTTTCCGGTGGGTTGCGACTTCACCCCCAAGCAACTCGATCACCATAGTCGCCAAACTCTGACCTTCGTACTTAAACTTGAACGACTCGACAGCATCAAGTTCGATGGAGGAGCTCCTGTCTCGCGAGCCGTACCTCTTGGCGATCTTGTTGTGCAGCTTCTGTTTGATCTCCTCTGCCATATCTTGTGCATCCTTTTGGTTTGTTGCGGTACGGGGTTTTTATTTTCATTTTACCCCGTCTTTTTATTTAACGAAGAAGTGTATTCACCTCCGTGGTTAATCATCACCTCCGTGATAATTACCACTTCTGTTATTTATTATCACCTCCGTGATCATTTGTCACAATCGTGGTTAAATACCACTCAGTGGTGTAAAATAAAGAAACAACTCTTTCTTCTCGTTGACTACAGACCCCATACTTCTCACCTCCCTCTCCAGGGTTGTCCCGCCGGGACAAAGCGTCGGCAGCGGCATTCTGGGAGCCAGGACGGTAGCGGATGGTAAAGTTGTAGTTAGACAGGATTTCGGACCAGCGGACTTGGCGACGGCTTAATTGGCGCGTGGTGGTGAAGTACTCGAGATTTCTATGGTCGGTGATGACTTCCGTGGTAGCGGGCGAGAATTCCAAATAGTGTCGCCAATGTTTGAAAGCAGATACAATGGCAAGGAGCTCTTTATCGTAGATTTGGTAGTTGAGCTCGGCAGGCAAGAGTTTTCGGGAGTAGTAAGCAATAGGATGCAGATGTCCGTCTTGGTCACGCTGGCTGCAAACAGCGCCAAGAGCCTTGTCAGAAGCGTCAGTTTCAATGACGCAAGGACGATCGGGTTGGAAATGCCGAAGAACGGGGCCAGACATGAAACGTGACTTGAGCTCCGTAAAAGCGGCTTGTGCGGTAGCGGTCCAGGCAAAGTTAGTATTTTTCTTGAGTAGTGCGGTAAGAGGCGCGGCAATATGGGAGTACTTTCGTACAAAACGACGGTAGAAATTGGAGAAACCCAGGAAGCATTGAACATCCGAAACGGAAGAAGGAGTGGGCCAATCGCGGATGGCGGCAACCTTGGCGGGGTCCATGGAAATACCGTCGGTTCCGATCACAAAGCCGAGGAATTCAACTTTGTCCTTGTCGAATAAACATTTCTCGAGTTTTAGACATAGACCGGCGTCTTGGAGCTTGCTGAGGACTTTGCGAACGTGTGCCGTGTGTTCCTCAAGGGTGTCGGAATAGATGAGAATATCGTCGATGTACAGTACGACAAAGTCATCAAGATAATCGCGGAGGACGTCGTTGGCAAAAGCTTGAAAAGTTCCAGGGACATTCATTAGTCCGAAGGGCATGACTGTGTACTCGAAATGGCCATAGCGGCAACGGAACGCTGTCTTCCATTCGTCGCCCTCCTTGATGCGAAGAAGATTATATGCTCCTCGCATGTCGAGTTTAGTGAAATACTTGGCTTTGCCTAGTCGGTCGAAGGTTTCAGAAATCAGCGGCAGAGGGCATCGATTGGGGACAGTCACCTTGTTGAGGCCCCGATAGTCGACACAGAGACGAAGGGAACCGTCTTTTTTTTGACAAAGAGAACGGGGGTGCAACAGCAGAAGGTAGGACCAGTGAAAGCAGGGACAAGAGACGAGGATTGAAGCAGTGATGATCGATGTTATTACTATGGTACATCTATATATACAAGGGAGTAACTAGGTTTCTAGGTCTAGTATCATAGAAGAGTCAGAGGTGAATAAGAGTGATGAGAAATGACTAACTAAGGTGGACTTTAAACCTAATATGTTGCAGGGGGCGCCAGCCGGGGACTCGGATCGACGGATGGACCCTTTTGCAAGGTTTTCTTGGATGTATTCGTGCAGAACTTGTAGTTCCGCTTGCGATAGGTTGTATACTGGTCCAAACGGCACGATGGCTCCTTCGACCACAGGAATATTGTGATCATAGGGTCGGTGCGGCGGTAGCTTGTCGGCTTGCATCTTGGAGAATACCTGAGCATATTCGGCATATTTCTCGGGCAGTTGGACTGTGGGTTTCGACTCAGGGATAGAATTGTTGTTGATGGTTGCGCTGGCAAGTTCCTCAACTCGGGAGACGTCGAGCATATATCCAACGCCTTGATTGGTTTTGAGGATCTGACAGAGTTGCGCATTGCTGATAATGGAAATGTTGGTTGTTGTTCGGTTCTTGACGGATTTGGATAATTGATTGGGTCCTGAAGCGTGCTTGATGGGGACCAAAGTGGGTTTGGGTTTGGAAGGTGGCAGAAGAATTCGGTCTTGGTTCTGAAAGGGGGGAATGGATTGAGATACTGTTGATTGTGCAAGGGGAGAAAGTTTGTCGAGTGTGTGTCGATGGAGGCATGGCATGGTAATGATTCGTTTCTCCCAGTCGACATGTGGGTTGTGTGAGCGGAGCCAGTCCATGCCAAGAATGATGGCATAGTTGCCAAGTGCGATGAGCTGAAAGGTGTGTGTGGAAAAGTGTTGTGAGTGAGATTGCATGACCAATGTGGTGGCGTGCCGTGAGGTGTGTGTTGAGCCATTGGCAAGAGAGATTTGTAATAAGTGCTGTGCTAGTGGGAGATTGTATTGTTGTGCCAGGTTTTGATGTATGAATGAGATGGTTGCTCCTGAATCGATCATTGCATGAACTGGTAATGAGGAGTTTTGGAAGTGAAGAGTGATTGGGATGGTAATAGGGGATAACAAAGGATCGTTTGGAGATTTGTTGTACAGCTCACCCAGACGGACTCCAACTTTACTGTCTAGGCTAAGTCTTTTTCCAATTGGAAAGAGATGGCATCCGATTGGTCACTAATCTGTGTAGGCTGAAGGGCCGAGACCGAGGCTGTTGCCATTGGAGCGTTCTTGAACGAGGGCTTTGCGGGCTTCTTAGGGCAGTCGTCGATCCAATGATCTGCTGAACCACAATAGGTGCACAGTCCTTCCTTCTGGCGACGAAAACGCTCAGACGGTGACAAAGGACCATGGCGAACATGTGAGAGATCCATGTCCATCGAAGTGGTTGTGGGAGCCGCGACAGTCGGGGTGGAAACGGTAGCTGGGGTAGATGAGGTACGAGTGGTGGGTGAGGTGTGAGCGGTGGTGGAGCGGGATGCAGTGCTAGAGGATTTATTGCCGGAACGGGTTATAGCGTAGCCGTATTGTCGGTTGTCGACGTCGATAGCCAGTTGCGAGAACTCAGCAAAGGTAGTTGGCTCGAGATAGTTTGCCATGGCATCTTGGACAGACTCCTTTAGGCCGAGGCGGAATTGTGAGATCATCGCACTATCATTCCACGCCGTATCCGCTGCAAGGTTGACAAAACGGTTAGTGTAGTCGATGGCGGAACCATGCTGTTTAAGCTGACGGAGTTGGCTCTCTGCTAAGACATGAGCATTGGAGACTCCAGAGTTCTTACTCATAAGAGCAAAGAACTGATCCAGATTAGAGATACACGCGGGTCTTTCCTCGGCAGGCAGCTTGAAGGACGGAACGTATCTCTGCATATACTTGAACGCCGCAGTATCACCGAGACGCGAGATAGCCAGCACAATACGGTCGTGATCATTTGGATAGAGGGTCTCGTTTGCAACGAAGAAGAGTTCCAGCTGAGCCTGAAACCCTTTCCAATCTTCACGTTTGCCGGAGAAGACTGCAGGGGGTGCTACTTTTGGCTTTGAAGAGCTGTTGCTGGTGTGGGGAGTGGTTGATTGGAAGATGGCGCTCACTGTGTTGGTGACATCGGTCTTGTGATCATGAAATAGTTTGCTTAGTTCTGAGCGAGTGATGGATGGTAATTGTGATGTCATCTTCTGAGTGTTGGATTCGAGGTTGAGCAATCGTGGATTGAGGTTGACAGTTAGACTTGTGAAGAAGTCTTCGTTTGAAAGAATAAACTCCAGCATATCATGGTACTTTGCAACAGTCTCCTCGAGCTCGGTGACTTTGGCTTGCAGGGGAGCGACCGTCTGAGTTATTTGCTCAAGTGTGGCTACGCGGTCCATCAGTGCTTGGAAGCGCGCATTGGCTGTAAGGATCTCATCGTCGGGTAGCATTGTGATTGATACAGAAAGTAGAAGAATGGTGGTTTGTGTGCGGAAAAGTACTAATAAAGGAGAAAAGGCTTTAAAGGAATAAGATGAGGTTTGATTTTTGTTGTGAAAGAGCTTTTTTTTTTTTTTTTTTTTTTTTTTTTTATCACTAAAGTATAAAGATAGAAGACAAACGAGGGTTGATCCAAGGTTCTGTAGGTGTATGACTTGGTATTGTCAAGAAAGCAGATCGAGAAGCATAAAAGGACAATAGAAAGAACCTCGATCAATGACCAGGGAAACTGAGTATGAGATGTGGGCTATAGGGAGGAAGGTAAAGAAGAGTGTGGCCAGCGGCAGTAACGGCGTTCCTCACCATAGCCGTCTTATGAAACAACGCATTGTCCATAACAATGATTCGGTGTCGTCCATTGATCGTTGGAAAGAGCTCTGTCTGCAAAAACTGGGCGAGCGTTTCTTGGTTGTAGGCGCGCGGTTTGAAGTGAGAGGCCAGGATTCCTGTCTTGTCGAGAGCGACGATCAGAGAGTAGTTAGGGCCACGGTTGTAGGGAACCCTTTGAAAGGCACGCCTGCCTCGGGGAGCGCGGCCGTACCTGCGCGTGATATGCAAGTTAAAGCCCGCCTCATCGATGTAGACAAAGTGGTTCATATTGCCAGGACCTTGAAGAACGGTCTCGGCCCATCGTTGTCGCTCCTCGATGTTCTCGGGATTATTGTATTTCTCTGACTCGGTCCTCATTAACTTGAGCGTGTAGGTGGTGAGCTTGTTGAGAGCCTTGTCGACGGTACTCTGGGAGATAGGAGGATCCAATTGGAAATGCACGTTCAGCTGCGTGACGAGCCACTGAACAGGATGACCGGCGAACTCGTCCAAGTGATCGGTTAGCCAGTCAAGATGCTCTGCTTCGAGTCGGCGGTTATGACTGCCGCTTCTTGGGAGTTTGGCGATGCGACCGGTTAGAATGAAGGTATCAACAATGGTCTTGACAGTTGAACGAGGGTACTTGAGCATCCGAGCAACATGGCCAATGCTCATTCCTTGGTCGGTAACCATATCGATAATCATCTTCCGAGCGTTGTCGTCGACTTTGTTGTTTCTTTTTTGTCTGACGGGTGGCATGGTGTGCTGTAGGTGATGTGTGTATGAATATGAGTATGCAAGAGCTATGTTTGTGAGAGTGAGTTACAGGGTACCAGGGCAACTTCATCAT
>JANATG010000021.1:717500-749116 GCA_029449235.1 Linnemannia schmuckeri
ACAGTGGTCATAAAAAGTACCATTGTCTCAAGTTCCAGGCTATCACGACTCCTGACGGCATGATTGTTCATGTCGGTGGTCCTTTCACTGGGCGGCAGAATGACGCAGGCATGCTTATCAGATCCCAGATCCGCCACTATCTTGCTGCTCATGCGAGATCTCCTGGTGGTCGTCAGCTGGTCGTGTACGGTGACGAGGGATATGGCCAGTCGGACGAGGTTCAGGCACCCTTCAGAGGACATAACTTGACTCCAGAGCAAGTAGCACGCAATGTGAGCATGAAGCGACCTCGGCTCTCTGCTGAATGGTCGTTCGGCTTTATTTCCAATCGATTCGGCCTTCTCAATCACTACCAAAAACTAAGAGTTGGTCTTTCTCCTATCGGTCACTATTTCCCTGTTGCTACCCTTTTCAGTAATCTACTGAGGTGTTTTGGCCGCTACGATAACACACAGAGCTACTTTGGGCTCCCACCCCCTACCCCTGAACAGTATCTAACCCCAAGGGCTCAATGGGATGCGACTAGAGTCGTCCCTATTATTCCAGATTACTTTGATATTATTTAAAACATCGACTTGACCACTTAGCCTTCCAATACAATCGTAAAGCCCGCTATGTTTTCACTCCATTGCTGTTGTAAAACTGATTTTGTGTTTATTGCATAACTCGCGACTGGAAAGATGAACGAACTCCGGTGCGCAAAGGTGGAGATTCCCAGCTTGTGCTCTCCATCGTAGCAATCAATTTGCGCGACTCTCTCTGGATGTCCGATATTTCGATATTGAGCTGCGATGTTTGGGTCTTGAGCTGGGTCAACTGGCTTCCTTGGGCATACAGTTGGGCATTCAATTGACTCCCCTGGGCGTTCAGCTGGGAAGTCAATTGGAACAGATGAGAGGTCATCTGGGCTGTGACCTGGTCCATCTGATTCTTGAAGAGGACATTCTGACCATCAATCAGCTGCATTAACTTGTCGGTCATCCGATCGGTTAACTTGGGAAGTCTCTCCTCCTCAAGCCATGTGCGATGAATCGTACTCAGTTGCGTTAGGTGGTTGATCCGTGCTGTGAGATATTGGTTGCGTTCCTCAAGCTCCTCTACTCGCCCAGTGAGAAGGGCAATCTTGTCCGAGTCCGGGGCGATGGCACGTTTCACCCGTTTTGCTGGTTGATGGAAGGTCGTCGATGAGCTCCCGAATGGTGAAGAGGAAGGTGGATCTGTATCTGTCGAAGCACTGGTTGAGCGTTCCTTTCGATTCGGTCCCGGCGTGCCAAATGGTCTTTTCGGCTGGATGAGTCCTGTCGACTGAGAAGTATCCAGAGGAGGACGAATGACGAAGAGTTCATTGGACTGAGCGTGCGACGGACTGTCTGAGGGCTGGCTGAAATTGATAGTCGCATGTGCGCCTGAAAGGATAGCTGCTGATGTCGACTGAGAAGCAGTATCTACTGTCGATGCGGATGACTGAGATACCAAGCCAGAGTCCAATGACAAATCTGTAGCATTGGGTGCCCTCGCAACCTCTTCCTCCAGGTTTTTCTCTAGGATTTCCTCGGCCGTATCAATATCTGTCCTATCCTCGTTCGCCTCACTCCAGTCATCGCGATTGCCTAACATGGCTCTCAGAGTCCGTCCGCTTGTTGCCTCCTCCTCGGCCAGATCTCGACTCTTCTCTTCATCCTTCTGTGCCCATTGCCGTCTCTCACGCTCCCTTATTTGGTCCTCGGTATGAACCAAGTCTAGTGCCATTTCAGCCAGTCGTGTGTCTCTCCATGGCTCATCCGTCGCAACCTTAAGCCAGGCGTCTAAACTCCTCCGCTCCCTGACAATCCTTTCATAGACAGAGTAGAGTGCAGTGGCTGTCACGCCTAACAACAAGGGTTCAGCCGATCCAAGTTCTGTTGCTAACTCCTTGACCGCAGCGCTGTCCTTGGAGAGGTTGAAGCGGTAGTTTGGGTCTCGTAAATGAGCCTTTTCAGGCAAGCGGTCGCGCAGGAACATGACCGCCCTGAAAATTCCGTCGCAGTTAGTACATGCAGCGTTAAACTGTAACAATCGAAATCGTGCACTAGTGGGACCATCCGTGCTGGCAGCTGCGGAGCCGCCTTGGTTGACTTCTATTGACCGTGGAGGCAATGCTGTAATAAGTAAAGATGGCCTGTACTGTGACAAGTAGGGTATGAGTTTAACGTGCATGAGTTTACCTGAGGTCGACCTCCTTGTCCTCGTGATGCCTCTGCTTGGCGGATCCATAAAGACCTTGCTGTAGTAAAGTCTCTTTTCGTACGGACTAGCTGTTGGGTTTAGTGTTAGGCCATTCGTTCTCTTGGCCTTGCCCAAGTCCAAAACCTCGCCGTAATACGAGTTGCTCCTGGTTTTCTTGTTAGTCATGGGTGAATGAATGATGGATTCATGGATGAGGAATCTTGATCAAGTATTGAACCCTCTATCGGACTGCTTCTTATCACGTGATCTAAACAACTAACATATCAAGCTTGCCTATAATGGAAATGATCAATCCGGTCTTCACTATTGAAAATAATTCTCCAGAAACTGCCTAATAAATCCATCTACCTCTATTCGCTGGTCGGGCGGAATAAGACACATGTTGTGGTCGATCTCATCACGGGCCTCCTGGATTTGCTTGTCGGCTAGTGGGGTCTCGTTATTGGTCCCGAACAGTTTTGTATGGAAAAAGCAATCCTTGATCTTCGTTGGTTCGATTGAGGCCAATGCGCACCTGCACCATATCATCGCCTGGAGAATATGAACCTTGTAGATGTCGCGTTGTCCGAGATCCGCTTTGGTGACGGCGATAGTGATACTTGAAAGTGGCAATGATTCCTGTATCCATGGGCTGCAATACTGAAGTTGTGTTTGGTGGTAGCATGAGGATGGTGATGTTGCTAAGGACCAGACCTAGAGAGATATGCGAAGAAGCGTTGTCCAGAAGCAGAAGGATATGGCGGCCTTCTATTCGCATAGCCCTATCAAACTCCTCCAGTCATGATCGAAAAATAACGCGCGCAGAATATTTTTTTGTTATATGGTAAAAACAAGCAAGCCCTATTAATTGTTTCACCATATTTTGCATTACCTGTCATCCACGCCTTCTTATTATAATAATATTGGAATTCGAGTTCTCTGGGAGTTCTGCGGCCGCAGCACTTGGGTTTCTTGGCAGTTCCAATAAAAAGCAATGGTCGTTTGTCGGTTCCCGTGGCATTCGACGTTAGCGCGATAGACATCCTTGCCTTGGTCTTCTTGAATGCAGAAACCTTTCCAGATGCGATCGTGCGGTTGGGTACAAGACAGAAGCACAACCCGGATTCGTCCATGTTATACACATCGTTGGGGTCGAAGTCGGCGATGGTTTGTTGTATATTCGATATTGCTCCTTGTACGTACTCTTGGCTAACATATCCGGCCTCTTCATGCATCTTGATTCCCCGAAGTTTGTGACGAAGAAGGAACTATTGGAGCCATCCATGAAAAAATGATGAAGAGGGTGTTATCGTCTCGGCAAGTCTTTCGCCCTTTTGCATGATGAGCAGGCCAGTAAGAGCAGCTCCTGTTCGCTGACAATTCAAACCCACACTGCAAGAGTCTCGTCCAGCTCCTTGTTGACGACCTCTTTCACTCGCTCGGTATCCAATTCCGATGAGCTCATACTGTCAAAAACACCTTTCTTGCCTTGGCTGAGATAGCGGCTGAATGTTGGTTGATTGATGGGGACTGATAGGTTGAACTCGATCCTGCCCCATTCATCTAGTTCCTTCTGTGTCAGGTCGCCTTTCGCATAACTCTCGCATAGCCGTTTCCGTTGCTCGTTTGTAGGAGTACTTTTTTGCTCTACACAGGAAATTATTGACGCCAAAAGTTAGATTTGGCATTTCACTAATCAGGTACATTCAAACAGCATTCGAGATCGCTTACTCTCTTTGTGGCGGGTTTTTTATTAGCTGCAAGTCGGTGACGAGGTGCAGCTTCTTCTTCGTTCTCCAAATGCACAAGTGAAGGAACAGAAGAGGAGTTGAGACTCCTCGCAAATAGCTCATCAGGCGATTCCATTTTGGATTGAGCGTTAAAGGTGATGTCCGCACAATTACTCTAGCCAAAGTAAAGGCACCACATATCACTTAAGGGGTTTTATATTGTGGCTTAGCTTAGTTGTAGAATCAGGTGGGTTCGGTTGAGACTTGGTAGGGTGGCTGTTACACTCACAGTTGAGGTTGACATTGTATCGTAGGGATTATTGTTGTAAATAAGGGGAATGTAGAAGGGAGGTTGTTGAAATTGGAGAGGTCCTAAAGCACGACACACAAGCAAACAATACACACTGAAATAAACGGCGTCAGCTAACTCAATCAATTGAAAGGACAGGGAGCAAAAGATTGAGCTGCCTCGCTATTTCTACTACTGCTGTATCTACATTGCCTAAATTACGGTGAAGCCCAATGCACGGTCCTCTGCAACATTGTTACAAAAAGATGTGGCGGCTGGGCAGCGGCGGCGATGCTTTAGGTTAGCACTCCTATTCTTTAGTAGACATAGTTTTTGTAGGGCGCTGAGCCCTCTTGTCTGCTCCTTGCCCTTTACACATCACTTCTTGGACGAGAACAGTATTGACAAGAGTTTCGCTGGCGCGCTGCAGTCTATTGTTCCGTGTGATTCTTTAGGACACTATTATCGCTATTCCCTACTATCAACCCCCTATCCTCCCGTACCAATTGAGGACTTAAAAGCGGTCCTACAACTCTGGCCTCGAACCTCTCCCATAGGTAACATAATATATCTTCTATAGTATATTCAGTTCTGCACCAAAAGTATATACTATAGGGGAGGTACGACTGTACTCGTCAGACACTGCAGCTGCAGTTGCTGAGAATAAGAAAGTACCGCCGCCACCCTTGGACATGAGGAAGAGCTTGCTTGTCGAACACATCATTGAAGATGCTGTGTTTGGACAGCGTGTCGAGTTGGCCCACCGGGTTGCTGGCACCTATCCGGTTGGAAATGGAAAGTCGAGAGATAAGGAGGAACTGGATGTCGTTTTCATGGCAGAGATTGCCCAAAAAATCATGCAGGGCAAGCAGTGCTGCTTATCTTGGTCACCAAACAATAGGCATTAATATTAACAAAAAAGGTCTTCCTTCCTATTGGCTGAGGAGAACAACACGCCTTAACTGCCTTGTAGCTGCCAAGCGTTCATAGCGACGTTGCTTTTTGATCCTTCGATGTCGGCTCTTCCTATCATACTGAAGGCATTGTAAGCAGTAGAGTAGCCTTGTTGCTACGATCTTCTAAGATAACGCCCATTGTTTTATAGATTTGTTCGAAAGAACAACATCTCATTTTTTTTTTCCCCGGGCACAATTTAAGGGCCTTCCATCAAGACAGCTGGCGGTCAAGGTTCGATAAAGTAGACAGGCAGAGCAAGTCAGCGCCGTGGGGTTTGCTTGCGTGGACTCAAGAGAACAAGTTCCCTCCCTCTCCCCTCTTTCTCTCTCTCTCTCTCTCTCTCACGCACACAAAAAAAAGGCTGGAAAAAAAAAGGCGTGCGCCAGTCAGGTAAATCAAGTCTGTGCTATCCTCGTGTCATATTCAATCCCTCTCTTCAATCATCCTTCCAATCCACATTCACTTGTATCAAAAATAACCGAAAAAACCCTAACATCCCATCCCTCTCAAGCCCATTACCCATTCATTTTGTCGCAATCAAATCCATCCCCTATTTATCCAGTCAGCAGATCATGCCCAATTTCATACTATCCCTTTGAGCCTACATCTCCTTCGAGGGTACATGACCTTGTATATTGGGAGGTGAAGGAGAGCAAGCATGCTGAGCAAAACGAATTTATGGTTATTTAGAAAGAGAGTTTGTGTTTAAAAAATTTTGTTGAAGGAAGAGCGAGAGAGAAGGACAATGGGATGTGAGCACAGCGCCTTAGGTACCGCACTCCCTGGGAGTACCGATACACTCAACAGCCACACAATCACACCATTGGCTACAGACAGAGTTGTACACGCGGTAACCGAGGTGTCCTGTGTGAGTACTGCAATTATATCCGTAATGTCGGAAACATCCATCTGTCATCACGTTGTCGCCATTACAATCCATCTCGTATCGGAACCTGACAGCCTGCGGGACTGTCATGTTGGCGGGGAAACTTCTCACCAGCATCCCGACCGTCCCAATAAGACTAAGGATTGGTATTAAATGCATGTCTCACAGCTCTGGCAAGCCTAAACCAGTTCTCGTCGGGCGATGTGAAGATTATTGCTGTAACGTTGCCTGTTGGAAAATAATAACCAGGATGTTATTGACAAGGTATAGGGAAAGTGGAATAACGAAACAAAAGAGAAGGATCTGTTTAATTCAGGGACGAGGAGTCATCATGTACTCTTCGTCCCCTATGTACACATGATTATAGCTCACCTTCAGTCCCAGAAAAGAGTGGGGGGTCTCCTCGATTTTGGAAGTCCACTACTATGGCTGTCTGGAGTTCCTCGGGTCTGTTTTCTTGGATGAATCTTACGACGCGAACAGGTGTTGGCTCGTATATATTTACAAGAATGAAATCCAGTGTGATAGTCTTTTTGTGATGTAAAAGGTTGAGATAGGGAACCCTCTCTTCTCAAGTCGTCGCTTTTTATATCTCGACATTGCTCCTTTTTCTCCTTCGCTTGCACTTTATCCACGCACCAATCAGTCAGACACGGGTGTTCAATGGTTGTTAATTACCAACGCTAACTCTTTTGAAAAAAAAAAAAAGGCGTGGGGACTTTGGAGAACCGTGCACCATTTGCGGAATAAAACGAAATTGATCGATTAAACGGACCTCCCGGGGCACAGGTTCATACAAGTGATCACTGCTGTGTCTTTATGAAAACGAGGGTATTCAAAAATGTTGACTCGGGATTGCCTATCGTTTTCTCCATTACAAGTAACGGTTTGTCAAAAAAGGGATAAACTCTATTTGCACTGAAAGTCGACAGAGTGTAGTAGAAGTAAACAAAAACACAAAAATACAAGGACACAAAAGCTGAACATTAATGCGTGAGAATGTATACAAAAACGACCAAGGATATTGATGATTAATAATAGTAAAGCCGATAAAAAGAACTTAACAGACGCGACTCTTATCAAAATAACCATAATCTCCTTCGTAGATGCGCTTGCGAAATGGATGTTATGCGCCCCAAAGTCACGTGCATATGCGTACAACAGGCGCTCAAGTGGTCATCTGTCAGTCTGTCCCACCCAGGCTCCTGGAGGAAGCAGAGGAACGGCGTCAACAGGAAAAAGAAAAAGACAAAGAAAAAGAATAAGAAAATGAAAACACAAGTTTAAGCCCGTTATCATGGACCCGGCATCACAGGAGGCTATTAAAAGAAATAGGAAGGAGGCCAGGCCAGGCATGAGACACATCTATTCAGACGGATGGTGCACAAGGGGAAGAAGGAGTGCGCCATGGCTTTCGCAGTCGTAGGAGAGGAGCAAGAAGTGGTGCAGGGTTCCACCAAAGGATTCGCGTCGTCTGTCAAAGCAGAACTAATGGGCTTGATCGCAGGGATCATCGCCACACCCGAGGACCAGGATCTTTGCATTCGACTCGACAATCAGGCTGTGGTGAAGCAGCTCAGGGATGTCGTCGTCAATCGGAAACAAGCGTCGGCGAGGATGAAACTACGATGCGACTACGTCGCGGAGTGGGCGGTAGTGGCAAGGATATGCAACGAGCGTACGGTGACAATAACAGTCGAGTGGGTCAAGGGTCACGACAGAGACGAGTAGAACGAGAAGGCGGACCTAGCGGCGAAAGAGGCTCAATCGCAGTCTGGACAAGTATGACAGGTCGACAGGTCAGTCCAGGACGACATTAAGTACACGGTGACGATGGCCGGAGAGGCGCTAGATCAGGACACAAGACATGTGCTAAAGATGCAAACCACAAGACGCTGCCACCAGGAGTGGAGGGCGCTCAAGAGGACCAAGAGGTCGATCCCGGACTACAAAGGCACGGATTGGCTGGGCACTCTTTCCAACATACACAACAACAAACCAGTCAATACCTTTTTCAGCTCTCAGCAGGATACACGGCTAGGCAGCCACAGGATAAAGAAAGACCACGGAATGCTACCAACCATGGATTTCCTACACGCCAGGCGCCCAGAGCTGTACGAGGATGACCGTTGCCGACAATGCGTCCAAGAGACGAAGGATAACGTCCATGTTTGGATATGCCCCAATAGTAGAACGGCGCAAGACGAGATATGGAAGGACGCCCTCAAACGGGTGGATGGATGGAGAGCAATCGCCACACGATATTTCAACACGCAGAGAGAGAAGCGCCAGCTAGGGAAACTACCGCCAGCGGATATCGTCTGGAGGAAGCCAAGAACAAGCATGTGCCGCGAGGCATTATGGTCAGTGATTGAAAAGCCGGGAGAGGAGGAGGAGCGCAGCAGCAGACCGAAAAGGCATGGACAGCCTGCCACATTTATCGAGGTCTTGTGCCTATAGCCCTAGCAAAAGTGTGGGACAAGTTGTTCAAGGACATTCCGGCCAGTATTGCCCAGCACGTAAATCGGCTGTTTTGTCGGTACATCGAGAAGGAGGCGAGAGAGCGGTTATGGAAACCCAGATGCGAGGTGACGGCCAAGTGGGGGAAGGCGAACGGCATCACGGCCAGCACGAAACAGAAACGCACAATCGAGCGCCAGAGCGGCGGGTGGAAGCAGATATACGGACGGAAACTCCGAGAGGACGAGTGCCTTTGCGGACGAGTCAACACAGAACACGACGGAGAGCGGTGCCCAGGCGAGCAGCGCGACACACGAGCGGCTGATCAAGCAGTTATCGAGTCCCTTCTGGGCCTGAGGTGCATGGATATTATGGAGAGGAGAGGCAATATGGTCATCAAGGAGTTGGAGATGGAAGACGGCTAGATCCCTTGAGCTCGTGTTAAAGCAGCAAGGGTCGTCCGGACTCGTAAGAGGATGGGCTGTGGTCCTCAGGTACCGATGTACTGTTTAGTATGCTTTACTTAGTGAAGTAGACTATGTGCTCGTACGAGCTTCACTTAGACAGTTCCACTTTTCAATTGGATAAAATTGATGTGTCGTCACAGACGACCCATCACTACCTTGGTAAAAAAAAAATTAGTCTGTCCCACCCATCCCACCCTTCCTTGCGAACAATATTAGTACCTAAAATCGCCCATCGCTCTCACACACCAAGCTAATTCGCACAAACATAGTCATGCATTAGCGGCCTTTCCCAGTGAATCCTATACAGTTTGTACTCATGCATGTTTGTTTGTGGGATTTAGGAGGGTGAAGGTTATTGTTATTACCTGGAACGCCCACCGCGCTAACCATCTTGGGCGACAACAACAGTGGGCAGCTACTGCTTAGAGTTACATTCTGGTTGATATCCCAGGATAAGTCATTTAACAAATATACACATAAGCAGTATACACTTTGGCATATAGCAGAATCCACTCCTTTTTCGTCTGCGGACAAAATACCTAAAAATAACTCTGCGTTTGATGAAGTCACTTTAACAAGTGTATTAGGGGATACTGAATACGGTTATTATTCTCGAGGAGTACGCCGGCTGTCCTCGATAATTCAGCATTGCTTTAATTTATTGTTAATGAAGAGTCTTTAAGGAGATATACTAAAACAAGGTGTTGCATGTGCGGTGTGGATTAGCAGCTAGCCAGAACACCAGTCTTTCTTAGAAGGCGGATTGCTCCACAGCACATAATGATAGTACTCTTCCAAGTTGGTGACATTGCGAGCCTTTATTTTCACACGAACACAACAAAGACCTGGTGCACAAACGGTTCCCATGAAATTTTCTCAACGCCAAGTCCACATTATGAGCTCTCATTTTCACATGAGTACAACAAAGACTTGATGCACAAACAGTTCCAATGAAATTTCTTACTCGCGCGATGCAATCTCCCAATGCTAAGTCCAAAGCCTCCATCTTCACACAAATGCAGTACAACCTAAATAATCCCAACATTAGATTTGTATTGAGGACTAGAATAGTACCCGCGGCTTCGCTCGTGGAGGTGTTGGGTGAAAAAAAAACATGAAAAAAATGTGGATGTGGTTTTGTGTTGTAATTTTTATTTCTGTCTGCCACTGTCCTGTTCCCCCTCCCTTCCTCTCGACACTTTTTTTTTCTTGTGTCATTTTTTTTTCAGTCACTCAGAGCAAGAATTTCTGGGTAAACAACATTTGTTGTACAGCCATATGGTGTATCGGGATGCTCCCTCTCAATCAACACATGCACATTGTTCTTGCTCGTCACTCGAGATAGGGCGACGTACAGTTGACCATGGGCGAAAACCGGCTTCTTGAGACAGATACCAACAGTCCCTAAAGTCTGACCTTGGACCTTTTTGATAGTCATTGCAAAGGCAGGCCGGATAGGGAACTGGAGTCGCCAGAACTTGAACGGCATATCGAGGTCAGAAGGGCAGATCGGGATGCAGGTAAGGAATATTTGATTGCCGGCATGTGTTCCTGTAATGATAGTGGCTCTTAAGACGTATCAGGAGAGTGACGTACACACGTATATATGAGTCGCGTACCATTGCAAAGTCCTTTCTGTGGCATGAGGTTTCGAAGGGATATGACAGGGCAGCCCACGTTATTGCGGGCAACAAAAAAATCTCATGGTCCAACAATTCAGCCATGTGTTGTGAGACTGCTCTTTTATTTTTCCTTAAACGGCATCTTTCGGACATACGTTTTGCCCAACAGCCCAATTTTGTTCCATAACTGAGCCCATCTTCCAATCTCATCACGCATGTTGCCTGATTGGGGTCCACACAGCCAACATCACCCTCTTTTTGCATGATCAGACCCAGTCTTGGGACGATATCTCCAAAAACATCACAAAAGAAATACACAAAACTATTGCACAAAATAATCATATTAAGTCTACGGACACAAGCCACTAATAAAAAGACTAAAAATCTTTAAAAAAAAAAAAAAAAAAAAAAAAAAAAAAAAAACCCAATCTCATCACTCCCTCCTTCTGCCTATTACTTAGGTTGCTTTGTGTAACAACTACAAAAGAATATTTCGTGGGTCCCCGGACTTGGGGAAAGGACAGGGAGAGGGAGGAAAGGAGGTGGAGAATAGGCAAAGAGGAATAGCTGGCTTGTGGCAGCCAAGCGTTCATAGTAACGTCACTTTTTGATCCTTCTATGTCGGCTCTTTTTTTCCTTCTTCAATATCGTTCGAGGCCGCGTTTTCGATGCTTTGACGGAGTAGGTAGGTTGGTGTCTTGTTCTTGTGGAGGTCGGGCTATGTGATTGTTGTTTAAGGGTGATGATAGATCGGGGATGGCGGCATCTTGGCCGTTTGAAGACGAGTCCAAAGACAAGATATTTGATTCAGATTCATAATAAACTTGATTGGCGTTGGTATGGTCCTGATTATATAGTGAAAGCAACCTTGGAAGAATGGATACATTGAGATCGAAGTTCTCCTTGTTGGAAAGGTTGTTCCGAGCACACGCAGAAACAGTCTGCAATGCAGTTGATTTTGCCCTCATGCATATATACTGGTGCGCGCGTTGCTGCTCGTCCTCCTTTCTTCCCTGTTCTGCTCCTACCTTCCCCTCCTGCCTTCCGTGCTCTGTTGCCATCTCCTTCCATGTTATTCTATCGTCTACTTCCACTTTTGTGTACTCATTTTCTCTTCCATTTCACTCATTGGCCGCGGTGAACTTCATAAAACGCTGCAGACAATTTTTCATGAGGAGGGTAGGAAAAAATTAAATGAATGTTCACATTGATATGGTGCTGTAAACTACATTGATTGCAGCTATATATGATTAACAGTCCGAAATATTGCAACTTGCGTAAGCATCAGCATAAGTTTTGAGGAGGTCCACACTGAGCAGTGTTCTCACAGACACAATCACCATAGGGCGCCCCTCCTGAGTTGGAGCAATGTGTTGACGGCGTCTTGTCTGGAAGATATTTTGGACACAGCAGCTTACCCCCGACCCTGGAGCAGCTGCAAGCATGGTAGCATGCATAACCCAGCGGATCGTCAGAGCATGACAACACCCACAAAAAGGTGGTGTCAATTGTGGCATTATTAGGGCCAGCAACCGAAGCCGATGGAACTGCAGCTGCATTGACGCAAGCGCATGCTGTAAAACAGGATGCTATAACGAAGGACAATTGCATTTAGTCACCTATTTTACAGTTTAGAAAAAAAGAGATTACAGTATGCAATCAGATGTTAATCTCAGCTCACTCCAGTCTGGCTCATAAAAATGCAATAAAACAAAGAGTCCACTCTTACACTTGTTGGCAACTAACACAAGTTCTGGGAAGGGCTTAGTTGGATGAGTGAACTGTGTGGATGAAAGGATGAGCAAGAGGAATCCTCGATGCCCATGTCTTTTATATGCCTCATGATATATACACTGCGACACGTGTGTTGATTTGAAAGGAAGAAAATCTTTTATCCCACAACAAACATGCATGAGTACAAACTGTATAAGCTTCACCAAGAGCAGCCACTATGTAATTGTGTCAATTTAGTTTCTACCAAGCGGCATATCTTTCTAAGCGGCGGATACATATGTATTCCTGTGGTCGTGCAGTGCAAGACAGTCGTCGGCCTGAGTTCATGTGAGAAAATGAGTCTTCTCCCTCATAAAATGCCGCAAACAAACATGCATGGGTACAAACTATAGAAGGTTCACCAAAAGTTGTCGCTCTTTGTGCTTGTGTAGATTGAGTATCCTTGGTCGATACATCTTTTGAGCGGTAGGTACCTACTGCTGTGGTAGAACCTTCACCCTCTTAAAGTCTCGCAAACAAACATGCATGGCGTTATCATGCACAAGTACAGCCCAAAGTACAGCCCAAAGAACAGCCCAAAGAACGGCCCAGAGGAAAAATGGTCGTTGTTCTTGTAGCGCTGGTCGATTTTACTGGGGACCTCCAAATAGCACAATTCTCCCAGAAGGTCTATGCTACTTGCTGTACAAGTACCAATCGATTCTGCCGGCGACTTCCAGGGGTATCTCTCGCAGGAGGAGCGCGCACGATTCTAAAAATGCCGCAAGCAAACATGCATGGACACAAACTGAACAAGGTTCATCGCTCTTTGTGCTTGTGTTGGTTGAGTTTCCATTGGTCAGTACATCTATTGAGCCGCAAAGAGCGGTGGGTCTGCTGTAGTTGTACAAGGCAGTTTTCGACTCGTCGGCATGAGTTTCCAGCGAGAACAAGGACCTTCACCCTCTTGAAATCCGGTAAACAAACATGCATGGGTACAAACCGTATAAGGTTCACTAGGAAAGGCCGCTGCTGTGCTTGTTTACATTGGTCTGTCTCTGATGCATGACTGTGTTTGTGCGAATTAGCTTGGTGTGTGAGAACGATGGGCGATTTCTCTTGCACTTGCTGGCCTCTTATGCTAACAGTAGCCGTGTTTGTGTTAATTGGCTCGATATTGGAACTGCAACAACAATGATTTTTGTACAGCCAAGTTTCCTGAGCCGAGAAATTTAATCGCTATAAAAAGGGTTGCACATTTCCAGGCTTCTAACTTCAACTTCAACATCATTGCCCTTCCAGTAAGTTTCTAACCTGGCTTCGTACGATCTATGGATTTTTTGATCTTGGCATATTTCCTAACTCGGCTTTGTTACACTTTGTAAAATTTTTTTCCTCCAGACAGCATGCATTCTAAGACTCGAGGATCCCGATTCCTCCGTACTATAAGCCTCAAGTGCGGCGCCATTGCATGCCTCGTATTTCCTCAAATAGTATGGGCTCAAAGAGTGAACTTTTATCCTGAAGCGAATTGCGGGTCTAATGGAAACAGCAGGAGTGCTGGTGGCTGCACGACAGGAGTACCTAACCAGCTTTACACAAGCATTAAGGTAACAGGAGTTCCCCGCGGTTACACATATGACCTTCAAGCATACTCATCTCAGCTTGGAAATATGTGCGCTATACCCTTGGACTCGACTTCCAACGGATGTCTCAATATCGAACCGGAGAGCAGTATAACTGGCGCAACAGTAACTCTATATGCTCCATGTGGCAAGCCAAGTATTTGCCGCCGTGCGATTGACAAGCCACCACTCCCTGCAATTGACGACGGACTGGGCGACCTTCATGTCTACACCAACAAAACAACACATATTTCTTACTATGTAAGAATGTCTGAGAAGACGGATCGTTTGTCGGACGACCTTAGAGCCGATGAGTGGCGCAAGTACATAGTAGATAATGCAGACTATATTGAAATGCCTGGTGAAAAAATCGAGCCGACAGATCACCTTCTAAACGAGCCCAAATAGAGCTCACTTTCAATAGCAAGCCATTTTTAAAGGCGCAAGCCTCTTTTTCAACCATTGAAACCCAACCCGTTGAAACGCGAATTGAAAAAGAGAGAGTAGCGTTGTGACCTGCGCCAACCTATTGACCCCTCATGTTAATACTGTTAGTGACGTGCTAGGTGTGTCTCACGTGCTTGTTAAAAAAGGGTGCGAGCGCACAAACGTAATCCTCATCTCTCATCTCTTTGCAATCTCTCCAACATGAATCCTCCTAACACATGCAAATGCCTAGATATAGAAATCTGCAACACTTGCCGAGAATGGTCCAACGAGGCACTCAACAATTGCTACGTTTACACGGAGGGCCCTGTCACGTATCTTCTCAAGGAGACAGATGAAACTACTGCTATTTGGAATTCGATTCGTGACCAATCGGAGTCTGTTGATGTCATGAATGCGAGGCTGAAAGATTTTATGTTGAAAAATTGCCAGTACATCGAGAGAGAGGGCCGGCCAATTGAGATTGTCAATCGCTCCAACCCCAAGATCAAACTTTGACAAAGCGTAAGCACCGGACTTTCAACCGCCCTACCATAACTTTATCCATTTTACCCGTAACGTCACATTTCTAATCCTTATACATTACTGCGATGCCACTAAAATTAGTTTTCGCCTCGCATTTGACGATCAAAGGATCAACCACTCCTGATTCTCATTCGCATCACCTGAATAAAGGAAGTGAGCTGATAAAGCCTGTCCCTACAGACTTTAGTGAGCCACAAGCCCAAAAAACAAAGTCCGTGTCAAAGCCATGTAAAAAATGTCAATGTCAGGCTCATATAAAAATTAGTGTCAGACCAATGTTAAAAAACAGTGCTAGTCTCATGTAACAGAGAGGAAAAAAATGGGCGTGCTAAATCCATGCCTATTACTCATGGTGACGTTGCATTTCCTCCTCCATTAGAATTTGAGTGTGACGCTTCCTTTGTTTAAGGGGCTTCCATAACATATGCTCTGTAATGTAGCACTTGCGATAGAAAGAAGATCTTCTTCAGGAGTACAAGCAAGGAAGCAAGGACAAGGTGTACAAGAAGGAAGCAAGGAAGCAAGAAAAGGAAACAGGCGGACCATTGGGATCATTTAAGATTAACAATCGGAGGGTAGAAAACAAAGAGGCTGACGCTCCTTGGGTAACGTGATCTGCAAACAGGGGCAAGCAAGGGCAAATAAGGTTAACAACTGTTTAGCTCTCTCGTAGAGCGGCGAAGCTTCCCCCTGCGGTGCCCTAGGGGCTCCCGGGTTCAATCCCCTTTGGGAGCGGACTCGGGAAATAAGCACCGGCACTGGGCCTCGAGCTGTTTGACGGTTTTCCCCAGCGGACCGACCGAAGACGAAGCCCCCTCCGTAGCGGAGACTCGTGGTCTTGAGTGCAAGCAGCTGGGAAGAAGGCTCTCCCTGCGAACCGAGTCAGAGACGGTATAATCTCTTTGTCCTGCCACACACCCACGACCAAATAAACTCTGGTAAAACAAACAAATAAGGTTAACAGAGTGAGACACTGGGCGCGTGGGAAACAAGCCCTAGGCCCATTAAGGTTAACAAAGCGAGAGGCTCACAAAAATCATTTCCTCGCAAGAAATGCCCCACGTGACGCGACTCTTCATTTCCTCGCAAAAGGTAACGTGATTTTGGGAATAAGGTTTGAAAAAGGCAGGAGAAAAAAGTCCTTAGGATATAATAACTGGCTTGTGGCAGCCAAGCGTTCATAGCGACGTTGCTTTTTGATCCTTCGATGTCGGCTCTTCCTATCATACTGAAGCAGAATTCAGTAAGCGTTGGATTGTTCACCCACTAATAGGGAACAAGACCTGGGGTTTAGACCGTCGTGAGACAGGTTAGTTTTACCCTACTGATGAAATGTTGTTGCAATAGTAATTGAACTTAGTACGAGAGGAACCGTTCATTCGGATAGTTGGTATTTGGGCCTGCCTGAGCAGGCAATGGCCCGAAGCTATCATCCGTTGGGTTATGGCTGAACGCCTCTAAGTCAGAACCCGTGCTAGAACGCGACGATTACCGCCTTTTCCGATTTTTAGTTGAATACGAATAGAGACTCCCGTCGGGTAGACTCCGGAATCATACTACGTGGGGTTATCTTGCAGAGCGGAAAGGCTTTGTGAGGTTCCTGCTAATGTTAATTTCAAATATTGGAAGAGATAAATCCATTGCAGACGACTTTAATTGAACGGGGTATTGTAAGCAGTAGAGTAGCCTTGTTGCTACGATCTGCTGAGATTAAGCCCATTGTTCTATAGATTTGTTCGAAAGAACAACATCTCTCTTTCTTTCTCTTTTTTCTCTTTCCTTTTTCTTTCTTTCAGACACTTAAGTTAAGGGCTATTTCTACTTTGTTCCTCCCGCAACTTACAACTTGGTTACTTTTTCTTTACAGACGATGCTGAGATTAAGCACCATTTTTTTTTTTTTGTAAACAATTTTATTTCTCTGACAAACAGTACAAAGGAGGCATTTGGAAGTAAAGGGGACTACAGACCAAACTCTTCAGTACACCATCCGCCAGTCACAGTCCGACCCGGAGCCTGGCTCTGCACAACAATTGTCGCTGCTCTTCACAGCAAAAACGGAAGACAAAATAAAACTAGATACGAATGAAGGGGATTCTTCCCATCCTCTCCATCAGTGACAGCTTCCTCTTTCCCAACAAACTTTCCAACAGCCGCTCATCAGCTGCGCGTGGTTCCTTGGTCGCTCCAGGGCAGGTTCGATCCTCATGTGTGGCTAGCGAAGCGCCACACGGGCAGAACCTATCACGCGTGATGTATCCGTATCCTCGACTCCAGTCACCTCGGGGGCCGGTGTATTTGGATGTTTTGCCCTTGGCAGTAATGCCTTGCGTCTGCTCCCACGCGATCGTCGTGGAGCATCGGGGTTTCCAGATCAGTTCTGAGGCCTGCGTCTCCAGGTAGCCAATAAACTTGTGAAGGACCGTCTTGGCAATGGACTGTGGGGTCTTGAAGGCCGAGGACCACTCAGTCAACATGCTCTTGGGGGTGATTCCGCGAAGAAGGTCCGAAACGTGCCACTTGGGGTTTTCATCACGATCGGGAGCAGAACTACCGCTGTACACGGCTCGAGCTCCACCGATAGAAGAGAATCCCCGAATATGATCCGCATCCGAGGGGGACTGCCAGTATATGGGTACTGGCTGTGGTGCTTGACGACCATTGTCAGTTGCTCGCTTGTGTTCACGCTTCCTGGCGGCATTGTAGCTATTTGTTGCCTGAACGCCCCATTCATCAATCTTGCCCATAGCCTCCTTCCATATCGCAGTGGTTGTTTCAACAGTAGAGGGGCATCTCCAGACGTGCTCATTGTCCTCCTCCTCCTGCTCACATTGTCGACACAGGCAGGTTGAGTACAAATCAGGCTTCCGAGCCTGCATGGAGTTCAATGTTGGCAACATTCCATGCAGCTTCTTAATATGATGTGTTCGTTGGTGGAAGTCCTTGCTGTTGCTGTAAAAGGTGAAGACGGCGCGTCTGTCATGGACATGGGCCAAGGTCGAACTCCATTCCACATCGTCAATGTCCGAGATCGCCCTCTTGACCCGTCTTTGTGATATCCAGACTTGATGATGGCGGATTGTCGATTGTTGTTTGAGGAGCTGTCACAGATCGATTTCGACAAGCCCACCATTGCAATGTGCAAAGCTCGTGATGTCCGTCTGCTGAGTAAGATCCACCACCAAAGGCACCGTAACACTCTGTGCTGCCGCCTTTGCCGCCTGATCCGCTAGCTCATTTCCTTGAATGTTGTTGTGTCCCTTGATCCATACCACTTCGACTTTGCCTGGCCGAGATTCCACAACCTGCCATAATACCGCCCAGATACCCGCATAAGTGCTCCTGAATCGTTTCCTCGGTAAGGCATCTTAACGATTCTTCACCATATGATGATACTGTTCCACCACCGACTGGTTGTCCAGTTTGACCACAATGTTTTGTTCCGGAGGTGCTGACAGGACTGCGGCTAGTAAGCCCATGAGCTCAGACTTGGCCGAGGATGCATGACCGTCCGTTCGTCCTTGTACTGTCAGGGGATTGTCCTGAGTAAGGGCCACCACTCCAAAGGCCAGTGACACGTCGGATGTTCCTGAGTTTAGAAGAGATCCATCCGAGTACAAAACTCGGGGGGTGGAGTTGTCTACTGGTGTGTCCTGTATTGTTCGCATGGACGCTGCTTCCGCCGGTGAGAGACAAAGTGGGCCGAAGGTTGTGGTGAGGGGTCCTGGTGCTGCGAGCGGTTGGACTCGGTACCGTTCTTGCAAAGGGAAGTTCGAGGTTGTGTCAAAGGCTGATTTGCGTAGTGGTTGAGTCTTCTTGGGCCGGGGCATCGTCTCCTTTAGGCGAGAGACGACCGAGCGATGGTGAAGACGGTAAGCCTTTTTTTCCTGTTGCTGCTGTTGTTTCCTGTCGCGGAGGGACTCTTGCAAGCGTGAGACAACAGAGTAGTGCTGAAGACAAAGTGCCTCTGCTTCCTGTTGCTTTCTGGCTCGAAGGGATTCCTGTAATGAGATTCCACTACTGCTCTGTTCAGTCTGGTTTCCATATCCGAGCGGAGAGAATCAAGGTGGCGAGTCCGGTACTCATTGACAGCCTCGGTGGCTCGGCGACGTATTCCAAGGGCAACGGTCTTGCGACGACTAGCAACAGACTGAACACGCGCAGCTGCATTGACAGCGTCATGGTCGACATTGGACAGCATGGCGGTTAGGTCTTGCGGTCTCTTAGCAAGTTGCTTCCGATACTGAGCTCTAAGGGCGTCATACTTGGTGGTGTTCTTCGCCTGAAGCTTCTTGGTCTCGCAGGTAATGCGTAGGATCTCGGCGTTGTATTCTGCCGCGGGACGAAGGAGACGGTGTCTGCAGGTGCTGTCCAGGGAGGCGACTGCCCGCTCGAAGCTAGGGTCGGTTGCATTGGGTGGAAGAGGAGATTGAGTGTGAGGAGATAAGAGAATGGATACAGGTGTTGGAGTGGAGGTAGCTGGCGTGTTGAATGGTGTGTCTGTGTAGGAGAGGAGAGGTGCAGGTCGATCAGATGTAGCAGAGAGTACAGGGCTCGAGACTGGGACTGGGATGACGATAGGCGACGAGACTGTAACTGGGGTGACTACGGGCGGCGAAGCCGGGGATAGTGACGACGGAGGAGGTGAGAGTGTAAGTGGTGGATAATGTGGCTGTGGCGAAGATGGCAATGAGCTGACTGGCAAAGGAAGTGAGAGGGGAGGAAGAGGGGAGGGTGGAGAGGGAGTTGGAGGAAGTGAAGGATCGAATAATAAAGAAGAGACGGGTACAGATAAAAGATCGATAGGTGGTACACTAGATAGAAAGGAAAGAGGTACTAGGGAGAAAGGAGCTATTGGAGGGATTGTGGAGGGGGCAGCAAGGGGAAAGGAAGGATGAGAGGAATGAGAAAGAGAGGAGGAAACAAAAGAAGAGGGGTGGACAGAAGAAGAAGGAATAAGAGAGGGAGAAGAAAAGGATGTGATAACAGGTAGATTAATAGTAAAGTAAGAGGAGACATCAAAGACAAGGGAAGGATCAGATGAAAACGAGAACCCCAAGTGGGGAACAGATGATAACAAGGATGATAACAAGGGGTCGAAGTCGGAAGGAGAGAACAAAGGAGAAGAAGGAGAAGTAGGAGAAACCGTTGGCTCACAAGACAAGGCAGGACAAACTTCCGACGCCGCGGTAGCGAGAAAAGAAGAATTTGATAATAAAGAAGAAGACGCGTAAAAAGAATCATAAAAGGACAGCGAAGAAAGAAAGGTAGTAGAAGAACCGGAGCATGTCCCTTGCAGGCAACACTCCTTAATACCTTCAACCCTCTTATCTCCAGTAACAAAAGAAAAACCTGCCTTGCCAAAAAAAACAAACTCACTCCCACGCTCATCTGAGCGTTCAATTGCGCGCGTGGTTTTTGTTTTGGTCTGGGCTGCAAATGAGAATTTTTCTTTGTCTTTTTTTGGCCCTTGCTTTTTTCCGGCTTAGGATGTGTCCATAGGGATGTTCAGAGGGATGGTCAGTTGTAAATGCGAAAAAATTCTTACCATCCATATTTAGACAGGAGGTTTCAATTAACCCAATTGAGAGTGCAAAAAACCCTTGAGTGCTAAAGGCACTGATAATAGCTTCCTTTTTTGTACGTCATCATGAAGAGATACATCCATGGCAATAAAAAATAAAAAAACTCGTTATTTTTCTAACCCTCTTACTTCAAACGAGTTCCACTCATTCACATTCATTCACGCAGTAGCTTTCTGACTTTTACTCACCTCCTCGATGTCAACACTTCTTTCCCGCTCTGACTACATCCTCTTCTTGGAGGTCATGGTTGTGGTATCCTGGATGCTCGCAGTTGGCTGTGCTTTCCATGGGGACAATCCTTATCGTATGTTCCAAGCGGCCACCCAAACACATCAAGTGCTCAGGGCCTTACACACCAGTCGCTATCTTGAGCCCCGCAATCGTATCCCCTTCTCAACAGACTGGAGGCTGCGTGTCCTTGAGGCGTACGACGACAAGGATTTTGCAATGTTCATGCGTATGACCAAGGCGCAATTCAATACTTTGGTCGACTTGATCAAGGACCAACCTGTTTTCATTTCAAGAGGCAAAAAACCTCAGCTACCCGTACGCGAGCAGCTCAAGATATGTCTCTACAGGCTTGGTGCACCAGCGATGAGGTTCGATTATGTGAAGGCACAGCATGGTATTTCCAAAGGGCAGGCGTTTCTTTCATTCTGGCGATGTATTGAGGCCATACGCACGCTTGCACCTCGATTTACCCGTTGGCCGGATGTGGCTAGGCGACAAGTGATCAAGGGCTGGTACAAGGAGACGTTAGGATTGCAGCAGTGCATTGGTGCTGTCGACGGGGTCCACTTTCCTTACGATTACGCTCCTCACCTGGACACTGTCGCATGGAACACCTACAAGTGTCGATATGCTATGGGGGCCACCGCTGTTTGCGACCACGAGAAGCGCTTCACATTTTTTCACGTTGGTACCTTTGGATCAACACACGACTCTCCCTCGTTCAAGGCGACAAAATTGTACAAGTGGAGCAACATTTTTTTCAACGGCGATGAGTACTTACTAGCGGACAAGGGCTATTCGCACCTTCCAATAACGATAATGCCCTTCAAGAGTAACAACGTCATGACGCAGCCACGCAAGGTTTTTAACAGTAGGCACAAGACAGGTCGTACCAAGATCGAAAATGCCTTTGCGGCTCTCAAGGGCAAATTTGGGTCGCTTGAGTGCATGGCCGTCGATGTCGACAAGCAGGGTGACAAGGGAGCTGTGATAAGCTGGATCATGGCCTGCGTCGTCCTCCACAACATGATCTTGATACATCCAGGCGACAAGTTGGAGGAGGGGCCAAAGTACAAGTTCAACAAAACTTGGATCCGAAGAGCCTCTGTGGAGGCACCTGCGGTTCACAATGACAATATAGACAGATGTGCTGGAAAAGCAAAGAGGGAACGGCTTGTGTCTTTAGTAGCAAGGCACCATCCATATTAAACTAGACGAAAAAAAAATCCTTAAAGCTGTTTTTCGGAGGATGAAGTCCTACGATAATGCCGCTTGCCTCTTGAGATGCTCGTGTTGCAACAATATGTCATAGTATTTGTCCCTCATCTCGTCGTACTTGACCTGCCATGTGTCGCATCTGACTTGCAGTGCATCGCACCTGGCCTCCAGCTCGCGAATCCTGGTTTGACAATACAAAAGCTGATCGCCCGACTTGAAGGCTTCCATTGCAGATGACGCATTGTCTATGAATGCGCTGAGGCTAGCAGACACCTCGGCCTTTGATCCTTTGATCGAGCGACTTCCTGACATGCTGCTCTCTGCTTCATCCAACAAGTCGACATCGTCAAGCATCGCATTGTCCACCGCTTCAGGAGAGCTAACTTTTTAATCAAGATAAATTAGTGAGTAAACGTTATTATTTCGGCAATGGAAAAAACGTTAAAATACTAAAGTATCGCAGTGATCTTGGGTAGACAGATACCTTCTGTTTCAACACTCTCTACATTGGCAAGATCCAGAGGAGGGAGATTGTCCTGGGTTTCTGTGGGATTGAACTTTGGGATATGCCGCATCTTATCCCACAGCTCATGGTAACCAGGAAACATTGACTCCCTTTGTTGTTGGAGGGTCATACCATCTTTAGTGCCGGAGCCTGTCGACGTGGTCCCTCGTTGGACGTCCTTGACCTTTTTCACCATATATTCCAGTCGCTTCCTCACCAAACGGCTATCGACCATCTCGTTTGACACATTCCGCCTCTTCTTTACAAATCCTGCCGCCTCCTCGTAGACCTTGTTTATTCCGCCACTTGACTTTGCCTCACTTGGGATCATTGCACGCGCAAGGTTGTTGCCTTTTATCGCCCATTTCTTGATTGAACGATTGATGGGGTTCCTCCAGTATCCCTTATGATTCTCTAAGTCGGAAGGTGGCGAGCTACTGCGCTCTGGCGACAGGGATGTTGGGAAAATGCTTCTGTACTGCGACTGAGACGTCTTGACTTTATCATTGACGTTTTTTGATGGTGCAGGTGGAGTTACTGAAGTAGCTGGCTTCAATGGAAGAGATGCCAAGGTTTTGGGAGAAATCGACAATGGTTTTGGGGCAGGCTGTTTGGGCTGATCCAAATGGATTGGCTGTTGTTTTTGACGGCCAAGTGGTTGTTGCTTCTGTTGGTTGGTTTGTTCCCTGCGCAGCGGTGGAGGAAACCAGAGCGTTTGCATCATCGATTCCTGCCACATGGGATGCGTGATGACTGGCGTAGCTGGCGGGGAAGAACTCAGCTCCACAACCTCAGCAATGGAATCCGGTGCAGGCGCTGGTAAATCTGTTACCCGTCGTCGTTTACGAACAAGGGGTTCCTCTTCCTCGCCGTCGTCAGCTGAAGGAGTGGGTTTAGATGGCCTATCTTTTTTTTTATCGACAGCTGGTGCTGGTGGTGATGATGACTTATCATGGGTGTTGTCATCGAATGGAGAGGGGGGTTGGGATGGGCGGTTTTCTTTATTATCACCAGCTGAAGGTAGTGTTCGAGAGTGTTGCGTGGCAAGTTTGGGTTGCTGCTGGCGGTGAGGTTGACGTTGAAGTTGGCGAAGAGCAGCGCCGCTGCGTAATACCATGGTGCGAGTTGATGATCTTGTCGCCATGTGTGGAGTGGAGCAAGAAAAACAAAAAGAAAAAAAGTTGCCAAGAAAAAACTTGACAACAAAGACTGAGGGATACTTTGATGTCATCCGTGTTTGGGAGAAGCCCAGGCCATTCGTTCCTTTATAGTAAGAGTCCTACGTCCGAAAAAAACATTAAAAAAAGTGTTTTTTTGGCACAAAACTGATTGGTCCACATTCATTTAGAACAATGCTAATCCCTATACTATATAGTCATTTACTTTCCTTTCCTGACCTTGGGTGGCTTAGATGATTGGCCAAGAATGCGTTTCGCACTTTACCCTTTTGGTGCTTAAGAACTGAACATCCCTCAGTTCTTAAGCACCAAAAGGGTAAAGTGCGAAACGCATTCTTGGCCAATCATCTAAGCCACCCAAGGTCAGGAAAGGAAAGTAAATGACTATATAGTATAGGGATTAGCATTGTTCTAAATGAATGTGGACCAATCAGTTTTGTGCCAAAAAAACACTTTTTTTAATGTTTTTTTCGGACGTAGGACTCTTACTATAAAGGAACGAATGGCCTGGGCTTCTCCCAAACACGGATGACATCAAAGTATCCCTCAGTCTTTGTTGTCAAGTTTTTTCTTGGCAACTTTTTTTCTTTTTGTTTTTCTTGCTCCACTCCACACATGGCGACAAGATCATCAACTCGCACCATGGTATTACGCAGCGGCGCTGCTCTTCGCCAACTTCAACGTCAACCTCACCGCCAGCAGCAACCCAAACTTGCCACGCAACACTCTCGAACACTACCTTCAGCTGGTGATAATAAAGAAAACCGCCCATCCCAACCCCCCTCTCCATTCGATGACAACACCCATGATAAGTCATCATCACCACCAGCACCAGCTGTCGATAAAAAAAAAGATAGGCCATCTAAACCCACTCCTTCAGCTGACGACGGCGAGGAAGAGGAACCCCTTGTTCGTAAACGACGACGGGTAACAGATTTACCAGCGCCTGCACCGGATTCCATTGCTGAGGTTGTGGAGCTGAGTTCTTCCCCGCCAGCTACGCCAGTCATCACGCATCCCATGTGGCAGGAATCGATGATGCAAACGCTCTGGTTTCCTCCACCGCTGCGCAGGGAACAAACCAACCAACAGAAGCAACAACCACTTGGCCGTCAAAAACAACAGCCAATCCATTTGGATCAGCCCAAACAGCCTGCCCCAAAACCATTGTCGATTTCTCCCAAAACCTTGGCATCTCTTCCATTGAAGCCAGCTACTTCAGTAACTCCACCTGCACCATCAAAAAACGTCAATGATAAAGTCAAGACGTCTCAGTCGCAGTACAGAAGCATTTTCCCAACATCCCTGTCGCCAGAGCGCAGTAGCTCGCCACCTTCCGACTTAGAGAATCATAAGGGATACTGGAGGAACCCCATCAATCGTTCAATCAAGAAATGGGCGATAAAAGGCAACAACCTTGCGCGTGCAATGATCCCAAGTGAGGCAAAGTCAAGTGGCGGAATAAACAAGGTCTACGAGGAGGCGGCAGGATTTGTAAAGAAGAGGCGGAATGTGTCAAACGAGATGGTCGATAGCCGTTTGGTGAGGAAGCGACTGGAATATATGGTGAAAAAGGTCAAGGACGTCCAACGAGGGACCACGTCGACAGGCTCCGGCACTAAAGATGGTATGACCCTCCAACAACAAAGGGAGTCAATGTTTCCTGGTTACCATGAGCTGTGGGATAAGATGCGGCATATCCCAAAGTTCAATCCCACAGAAACCCAGGACAATCTCCCTCCTCTGGATCTTGCCAATGTAGAGAGTGTTGAAACAGAAGGTATCTGTCTACCCAAGATCACTGCGATACTTTAGTATTTTAACGTTTTTTCCATTGCCGAAATAATAACGTTTACTCACTAATTTATCTTGATTAAAAAGTTAGCTCTCCTGAAGCGGTGGACAATGCGATGCTTGACGATGTCGACTTGTTGGATGAAGCAGAGAGCAGCATGTCAGGAAGTCGCTCGATCAAAGGATCAAAGGCCGAGGTGTCTGCTAGCCTCAGCGCATTCATAGACAATGCGTCATCTGCAATGGAAGCCTTCAAGTCGGGCGATCAGCTTTTGTATTGTCAAACCAGGATTCGCGAGCTGGAGGCCAGGTGCGATGCACTGCAAGTCAGATGCGACACATGGCAGGTCAAGTACGACGAGATGAGGGACAAATACTATGACATATTGTTGCAACACGAGCATCTCAAGAGGCAAGCGGCATTATCGTAGGACTTCATCCTCCGAAAAACAGCTTTAAGGATTTTTTTTTCGTCTAGTTTAATATGGATGGTGCCTTGCTACTAAAGACACAAGCCGTTCCCTCTTTGCTTTTCCAGCACATCTGTCTATATTGTCATTGTGAACCGCAGGTGCCTCCACAGAGGCTCTTCGGATCCAAGTTTTGTTGAACTTGTACTTTGGCCCCTCCTCCAACTTGTCGCCTGGATGTATCAAGATCATGTTGTGGAGGACGACGCAGGCCATGATCCAGCTTATCACAGCTCCCTTGTCACCCTGCTTGTCGACATCGACGGCCATGCACTCAAGCGACCCAAATTTGCCCTTGAGAGCCGCAAAGGCATTTTCGATCTTGGTACGACCTGTCTTGTGCCTACTGTTAAAAACCTTGCGTGGCTGCGTCATGACGTTGTTACTCTTGAAGGGCATTATCGTTATTGGAAGGTGCGAATAGCCCTTGTCCGCTAGTAAGTACTCATCGCCGTTGAAAAAAATGTTGCTCCACTTGTACAATTTTGTCGCCTTGAACGAGGGAGAGTCGTGTGTTGATCCAAAGGTACCAACGTGAAAAAATGTGAAGCGCTTCTCGTGGTCGCAAACAGCGGTGGCCCCCATAGCATATCGACACTTGTAGGTGTTCCATGCGACAGTGTCCAGGTGAGGAGCGTAATCGTAAGGAAAGTGGACCCCGTCGACAGCACCAATGCACTGCTGCAATCCTAACGTCTCCTTGTACCAGCCCTTGATCACTTGTCGCCTAGCCACATCCGGCCAACGGGTAAATCGAGGTGCAAGCGTGCGTATGGCCTCAATACATCGCCAGAATGAAAGAAACGCCTGCCCTTTGGAAATACCATGCTGTGCCTTCACATAATCGAACCTCATCGCTGGTGCACCAAGCCTGTAGAGACATATCTTGAGCTGCTCGCGTACGGGTAGCTGAGGTTTTTTGCCTCTTGAAATGAAAACAGGTTGGTCCTTGATCAAGTCGACCAAAGTATTGAATTGCGCCTTGGTCATACGCATGAACATTGCAAAATCCTTGTCGTCGTACGCCTCAAGGACACGCAGCCTCCAGTCTGTTGAGAAGGGGATACGATTGCGGGGCTCAAGATAGCGACTGGTGTGTAAGGCCCTGAGCACTTGATGTGTTTGGGTGGCCGCTTGGAACATACGATAAGGATTGTCCCCATGGAAAGCACAGCCAACTGCGAGCATCCAGGATACCACAACCATGACCTCCAAGAAGAGGATGTAGTCAGAGCGGGAAAGAAGTGTTGACATCGAGGAGGTGAGTAAAAGTCAGAAAGCTACTGCGTGAATGAATGTGAATGAGTGGAACTCGTTTGAAGTAAGAGGGTTAGAAAAATAACGAGTTTTTTTATTTTTTATTGCCATGGATGTATCTCTTCATGATGACGTACAAAAAAGGAAGCTATTATCAGTGCCTTTAGCACTCAAGGGTTTTTTGCACTCTCAATTGGGTTAATTGAAACCTCCTGTCTAAATATGGATGGTAAGAATTTTTTCGCATTTACAACTGACCATCCCTCAGGTATAAAAACCCCCTGTTGTCGCGCTTGACCTTTTTCTTTTTGTTTTTTCTTTATACACACCCTCACTGTTATCTCCACTCTCTTCACTGGCATCAACGCAAACACTACCACCACACCCATCCACAACATCAAATGAAACAACAGTCGCAGTGGGAGTGGTGCGTACCTGCAAGGAATCGATAGCCACACTAGGGTCCAGTGGGGCTGCAGCAGACACTCAGTCTGCACTGGGAAGGTGGGCTAGAGAGACAGCGTCTGGCTTTTTCTGACATCCTCGGCGGCGCTCCATGGCCCGGTTGATGAGCTTCTCGTCCTCGGAGGACTCATCCTCTTCGTACTGTATCTGGATAGGAGAGTCCTTCTCTTCCAAGAGAGATCCTGAAACGGTAGGTCTCTTTTCGAGAACGACGTCAACATTAGCGACGACAACAGCAGTGGCTGAGACCTCGACTGGTGGGGGCAAGGAGACGATTTTTACCAGCTCTTTGAACCAGCGGCGAACGGGACCTTTGAGCTTGTAGGTTGTGTGGATGTGTTGCCAGGATACCAGAGATTGACCATCATCAGTCAATACGTCATCCAGACTGACAACCCCGTCCAGGAAGAGTCGATGAGCGATTTTTGGATATACGCCCGGAGGAAGTATGAAGCCGATGAAGCGAGTAATGTCGACAGGTGTTCCTGGGGACTGGAAAGTGATGCCCCTTTCTACCATAAGGCGGCAGACATGTCCAAAGAAGTTGTTACGGCTGAATTGGGCACCGATGGTAGGGACGAGGAAGGAAGAGACCATGAGTCGACACTCTGCTTGGTGGGCCATTGCTCGATTCGTCATCACTGTTCCCAGCAGGTCTTGGTCGTTGAGTCGTAGATGGGCGGTTGAGACCTGTTCTTCCGTCATGGCATCGCCAAGGTCACGAAGGCCGTACAGCCGACGGTGAAACAGGATACTAGCTGGTGAGCCTAAGGGCAGACCCACCTTCTGACGGACGACGCTTGAGTACTGACCGACAATGGTTGTGAGTTCGCGGGGGCTAAGGATTGTCACCGACAGACGGTAAAGACTCCTTGGAATCAAGACATTGTTGAAGATGTAGATGCACTGCTTGTCGGTGACAGCCTTGCGGGACAAAATCTGACACATCTTTGACACTTCTTCCTTGACTAGCTGTCGAGTGTGGGCGCCCTTGCCGTCAGCCGAGAACCATACACCCAGAACCCTAGCAGCGGCATCAGGAGGCAGTGCGGTCACCTTGTCTGGACCGAGATTGATGGAAAGCTCGGCACAGGTAGGGTTGACCACGATTAGTTCTGATTTTTTTGGATTGATCTCAATTCCATGTAATGTGAAAAAACTCATCGCCTTATTTGAGATCTCTTGTAGCTTGGCCTTAGATGGAGCAATCCATTGCGTGTCGTCCATGAACGCGAGGCAGGCGATCTTGAGTGGCGTGTCAGGGTGCAGGAACTCAAAGGTGGGGATCTTGTGGAAGGCCCGTAGGTCTGCTCTGTTGGTCATGGAGTAGCCAAGGCTGGACTGCCACACTTGAGCGAGCAGAACCTCGTACACGATACGCCAGAGAAGAGGGCTCTCGACTCCTCCCTGATCAAGGCCACAGAGAGGAGTGTATTCGTCCGTAAGGCCGTAGGCGGTGATGATGCGATTGGTCTTGTTCGTCGCAACGTAGAGGCATAGGTCGATGAACTCGTCCGGGATCTTGAGGTGTCGCAGGCCTAGTTCCAACATACCTCCTCGCTGGCACGACACCGAGTCAAAGCAACGTTTCATATCCTGTAGCAGAACCCAGACCTCCTTTTTATACTCTCTGGCGTCCTCAAGAATCGAGTTAAGGATGTGAATCGGATCTTTGGTCATGGTTCCCTTGAGGACCGAAAAGTTGGGACCGCGGAAGATGGAGTGCCGCGACAATACCATAGTAAGTCGATTTACCATGATGGAGAAGAATATTTCCTGCCATGCTCTAAAAGAGTAATAGGACGCACCTCGCTGATCCTCCCCGACCACACCGGCCCTTTCGGTATGCAATAGATCACTCCCTTCAACCAATCCTCCGGCATCGCTCCTTGTACAAAGCACGCCTGAACCAGGACAACGAATAGTGCTTGAGCAAGAGGGCCTAGTCTCTTCAACAGATCTCCTGACACTTTCGAGTGTCCGGGCGCCCTTACCTAGTGGCGCTGCCGCCACCGCCATACATACCTCCTCGTAATCCGGAACTGCCATCACCGAGTTATACCACTCTGATTGGATGTCCTCCCGTGGCTGGTACGCCTCCTCCCATTCTGCGCTCAATGGTTGTGTTGGGCCGTGCCTTGTGAAAGGTGTCACAGAAGAACTGACGGACTCTTGATTTGATTTCTTTGGGTCATCAACAACATAGGTTGACAGGAGTGGCGTTTCCGACGACACTAGATTGGATGGGATCAGCGTCAACAATGAGGTGATCAAGGTGGACACGTCCTGCCGTAACGTCGAGGATTCCTCGAATTGTTTGCCGTGTGTGGGTCTGGAAACGTAGATCGCGATTCTCAATGTGGGTGTTAATGATGTCCTGCTTATTGGCCTCGTAGTATTCCTGATGGTCGAGCCGCGCTTGTCGCCAGGGCCGCTGCAATTCGTTCACCCAACTCTTCCACGTTGCTATTGTTGCATCCAGATCTGGGACGTTGCTCAGCCTTAGTTGTATACCGTTCGCTTGATACCAGTTGACGATCTTGCCATGCGCTTTCGCCTCAGTCATTGTGGTTGGCGGTCGACAATCGATGAATACCGCTCGGGCGAGACAAATTATGCCTCCAATCTCATTGATCTTGGTAAGCAGGAGCCCTTCGCCTTCAGGAGGGGGTGGACGACCGCCTGTTCGTGCAGTAGGGAGATGTGCAAAGGCGGATGATATGACGGTGTTCCGGAGCAACTCCCATGCAGCATTCAGAGGAAATGTCCGCAAGTCGTCCTTTGAAAATTGATCCATCGAGGCACCGGCACGAAAGGCAGCAGGAAACCGAGTAACGCCGTCTAGCCGCCCATTGGTGTCGAGGCATCGTTCAATTTGCTCGGTAAAGGACTCCCAGGCGTCGTTGTCGGCATCGTCTATTAGAAGCTTCTTGTCTCTTGGCCGCTGTGCGGCCAGTTCCGCTTGATTTGCCGGCCGAATGAGCGAATGTAGGTCAAAGGTGGCCAGGAACATGGAGTGGTCACTGCTTTCAAACTCGTCCGGCTTATGGGTGTCGGTGCGGAGCAGGTATGGCGCCAAACCAGAGGATGCCCAGATCATGTCTATACGACTGACTTCTGGCTTGATCGGGGTATGGAAGGTGAACATGCGGGTTGTAGGATTTTGGAAGCGGAATGTATCGATAAAACAATGACTCGACAACCATGGATACAAAGCTAGTTCTGGAGTTGAGGACGTTCTGTTGGAGGAGTTGCGATCGATAAAGGGATTGACGACATTGTTGAAGTCACCCAACACCAGACATGGGCGCCGCTTTGTCTGTGTTTGTCGATGTGGGTGGTGATCCAATTGTGGAGTTGTTGAAAGTCGGATTTGTATGTGGTCGAGTTGTCTGGTGGAAAGGCAGTTGATGACTGCCAGTTGGAATCCATGCTTAAAGCCAAATCGGGCTCCAATGCCTCGACCATTTTTGTCTGAGAATGTTGCTGTAAGGTATGTTGCCCAAGTTTTGTGGATAAGAAGACCAACGCCTTTTCCATGAAAATGTGTTTCGGTGTGATTCCAGAGACCGGAGTAGTGGCTGGAGCTGCGTTGACGAAGAAGATGTTTATCCTTGTCTGCATGGATTTTGGTTTCCTGCACCCAATAATACTAATGTTTTCCTTGTGTGCTTGTTGTGATAAATAGTTGAAATAGTTGTCCTTGTTGCCGCCACGGACGTTGAAGGTTGCCACTGTAAAAGTGCGGAAGGGGTCGTGAGTGGAACTGGGATCAAAAGACCCAGGGATATAGTTTGGTGATGGTGTATCTGACATTACTGCTCAGAGTCGCTTAAGGCTCCTGAGATTCGTTCTCACTATTGATGCCTGAGTCTCTGTGGTGGATGTGAGGTGGTGCGCTGCCGTGATACTCGACCTCGCCTTGCTCTATATCCTCCTCCCCTTCAAAGTTGATGGAGCTGTTGTTTTTCAAGATTTGCAAGAGTTC
>JANATG010000023.1:0-147610 GCA_029449235.1 Linnemannia schmuckeri
CCTAAAAAACCCTAAAAAACCCTAAAAAACCCTAAAAAACCCTAAAAAAACCCTAAAAAACCCTAAAAAACCCTAAAAAACCCTAAAAAACCCTAAAAAACCCTAAAAAACCCTAAAAAACCCTAAAAAACCCTAAAAAACCCTAAAAAACCCTAAAAACCCTAAAAAAACCCTAAAAAACCCTAAAAAACCCTAAAAAACCCTAAAAAACCCTAAAAAACCCTAAAAAACCCTAAAAAACCTAAAAAACCCTAAAAAACCCTAAAAAACCCTAAAAACCCTAAAAAACCCTAAAAAACCCTAAAAAACCCTAAAAAACCCTAAAAAACCCTAAAAAACCCTAAAAAACCCTAAAAAACCCTAAAAAACCCTAAAAAACCCTAAAAAACCCTAAAAAACCCTAAAAAACCCTAAAAAACCCTAAAAAACCCTAAAAAACCCTAAAAAACCCTAAAAAACCCTAAAAACCCTAAAAAACCCTAAAAAACCCTAAAAAACCCTAAAAAACCCTAAAAAACCCTAAAAAACCCTAAAAAACCCTAAAAAACCCTAAAAAACCCTAAAAAACCCTAAAAAACCCTAAAAAACCCTAAAAAAACCCTAAAAACCCTAAAAACCCTAAAAAACCCTAAAAAACCCTAAAAAACCCTAAAAACCCTAAAAAACCCTAAAAACCCTAAAAAACCCTAAAAACCCTAAAAAACCCTAAAAAACCCTAAAAAACCCTAAAAAACCCTAAAAAACCCTAAAAAACCCTAAAAAACCCTAAAAAACCCTAAAAAAACCCTAAAAACCCTAAAAACCCTAAAAAACCCTAAAAAACCCTAAAAAACCCTAAAAAACCCTAAAAAAACCCTAAAAAACCCTAAAAAACCCTAAAAAACCCTAAAAAACCCTAAAAAACCCTATAAACCCTGAAATCCCTACAAAACTCCAACATGGCTCTAAAACTTAGAAAACTCGTTTTTAATCCGGAAATTCAATTGCTCTAATTTCCAACAAATAAGCTCACAAAATTCTTTTCCATGTTCCGTCCTAAGTACTAATCTAATCCACGAAATTGTTCTAAACCCCTCGTATTACTTTAACTTTGTTCGCCTTTGTAGCCTACAAGCAAAATGGATCATATAGGACTCCTCTGAGTAATCAGCCTTATGAAACACTTTATCTAAAGTGTTATTTGAATTCAATTTTTCAAATTTAGCTAACAATACACGTTTTCATTGATCAAAATGCTTATAGAAGTTATGACTCCATAGCGCTGGTGATCTTCGTTGGTCATTAGACTCAATCAATGACCTTTTATTTTCCTTATTGGCATTGTATTCTAGATTTCTCTATTATGCATCATGGAAATGTTCAAGCCCTCACTTCCTTCTTACAAATATTTAATGCAACAATGATTTACTTGGGTTATCATGGAATCATCTTATGTCCAAATGTTTAGATCGCTTTGAATGTTTATGGATACCCAATAGGATAGCGGGGCAATGCAAAAACCTTTAAAAGAGAGAAAGGACCACCCAAGGTGTTCTCTAAAGTAAATGGATCATCTTATAGTAGTGGAGAAAGTTGGCATGCATTCCGGTTTTATCGCATCATTAATCTGTCCGGGTAAGAGCAATGAACTACGTAGTGAAGCTCCGGTACACCCGATGCCCTCAACCCCCATCCACGTTCCTCAATTTAAAAGTGAGAGTATTACAAGTAGATAATATTTAACCTAGTAACCTTCTCAATGTCACCATCTACACAATCCGTACTTGATTCGAGCCGGAGACTCTCGCTATTATTTTCCTTTAGTTGTGTATAATTGTATTCTGGTTTTCAACAATGTTTTCAACCTACCATGCTTATTATCTTTGACTCTTATTTATTAGATCTTAGTTAAACACAATCTCTCAATGGATTTGTTAGACTCATACTAGTCCTTTCTTCATCCTTTCTCCTTTACAGATATTACACTTTCTGTCCATATTAATATTTCCGAATGGTTTGGTAATGGGCGAGGTAAGTATATCACTCAATAGCAGTCATGGTCTATGGCTTAACTAATTAATAGTTTTGCCAAGATTATTTTTATTATGCCAATGTTATCAACTACTCGCGCCAACATGAGGCGGTGTCCCACTTTGTGTACTCTACGGGGTTGGAGCTATATATATAAGTGTATCTGGACGCCTTTTTAGTCAACGATAGAATGCTGTATCCACTAGATATTAAAGCGCACAGTGTTCAAGTAATCTGAACGTTGTTGGAAATCTTTTACAAGGTTATTCACGAAGGGATTCGTGAGTTTGTGTGGCTTACCTGCAGAAAAGGAAGCTGAGGAATACATAATTAGTCCAGAAGAAGTGAAACGCTATTTTTAAAACTCGATGGACATATCTTACCTATCACGTCGAATGGCTTGGTCGCTTGGTCAAAGGAAGCGCTTGAAACGATGTTCTCTACGAAAATCCTACCTTATTTTTGACAGGGGAGGTTTTATGGAAGTTCACCTGATGGTATTGCAATGACTGGGGGGTACTCTGGCATTTTCAAGGTCCTTCTTAGGCTCGATAATTTCTTCAGGTTGTGCTAGAGAAGACACCGAGGGAACCACAACTGGAGAGTATATAACGGAACTAAGGCGACCTTTCATGGCTAACCCGGAGAAGGCAAACAATTCGATCTCTCTCCATCTCAAATTCTGTGAGCGGATGATATTGCTATAAATTGCTATAAAAGTATTGGTCGAACAATCACCAAGGTCGTTAACCAATACTTTTCTACAAACAATCATCCCTAAACCTCATCTTGTAATCCCATTGCAAAGGAAAGTCGACTTGGTAACGGGAACGGTCTTGAACACAGAATATATGGTGATAACCATTCGTTTAACCCAAGACAATCACACCCAAGAAATAAGCGGCATAAACCAACATGGGTCGGTCCCTACGAAATCACCGGCTCCTATCATGAAGAGAATCTCTTCTAAGCGACGGAATAGAAGTGGGTAACACGGCATAGTACCCACAGATAGTACACCTCAATGGACCTAAAAGATATTAGCTATCCTTTAAGGGTTCGAGCATACCACCAGGCTTTATTTAGGCTCGAAGATCCTCCTAAGGAACATGTTCATACAATCTTCGTTAGACGTGGAGTTGATTAAAGTAGCCTATGATGGTTATTTAGACGCCGACAATGACATCTTTTACAAGATAGTACGTAGGGTCTCATCGTAAAGAATTTGGTGATGAAACAGTACAAGGCTGGAGACCTTGCTATTAAAGTATCTCTGGATTATACCCGCGCCAAGAGGGTTTCTCCTATATTGGCTAACTTACTCCTATTTTAGAAAATAAGTTTATAGTCTTTCATGACATGACTCTTCCTACGATTGTAAACGTATAACCACCGGAAATTGGCTGGCCTGGTATACCCTTCAAAACAAATCTGGAAAAATTGTTATCACAGTATCTCTTGGAGAGGAACGAAGGAGGGACAAAAGATATTCGCCACAAGGTGTACAATAAGTTTGTCCAAATGTTGTAAAGCGCTGGGATTAGAAAAAGTCATGGGTCTTGAATGGAACATTCACGCATCGAGTGGAGCGTTACAAGGATTATGGGTATACTCGGATTGTGTTGAAACTTTATGGTCCATCGCTACGTCCATTATGGGAATATCAGGATCGAATTAACGAGGCATGAAAGTTTCTAAAGAGTTGTAAAACGTTCAAGTGTTCGCTTGAGATCCAATGGAAAGAAAGAGCCAACTGTGTTAACTTTATAGTAGCCGTATATTTCTCAAGAAAGAACTATTCGCTTATTACTCCCAAAAAGTATGGTTATATATGTCTAGTAAAGGATCCTCCAGTTCATTTCAAATTTATTGGCGAATTATTCCTTTATCCCTTTGCTACATTAATTTTGCACAGATCTAAATGCAAACGCCAATTGTTCCCTATTCTGCACAGCTGCCCTTTAAAAAAGACGCCAGAAGGTATTATTTTGTTTAGATTAATATTTTCACTTTGCACAGTGTGTGTATTGTTTAATTTGACACTTTTCGCCCCTGCCTCATGATGGATAAGTATCAAGTCATTCACGTCCTTCTTCCTCTCCCCATAGTATCCCTTCCTCTCTCCCTCTCCTCTCTTCCTCACGTTCACACCACTACAACTAGCCTCTCCCTTACCTGCAACATCATGTCAGCTGTTAGACGCAGGAAGAACAACAAAATCGATAATCATACCCGCGAACGGATTGTCGATTTGGTTGTTGAGCATGGTCATACCCCATCAACAGTGGCCCACAGCTTCAACATTCCTCCCTCCATCATCAGAACCATTATCAAGACGTTCCTTGAATGTGATGGTCGTGTTGCCAAACTACCTAGAGGCGGTAACCGTCGCAGCAGGATCGAGATGGTACACGTTAACCTTCTCATAGAGAAGATGGACGAGTTCGCTGCTCTCACTGTTCAACAACTCGCTGACGAGTTGAATGAACACCTCGAGTTCCAGGCCCCCTCGCCAGAAGCATTGTAAGTAAAGCCATTGACAAGCTCACGACATACAAACTCAAACTGATGAGGGCCGAGTCGGAGCGTTACAACGACCAGCCACACGTGGATGAACGGCAGCAGTGGGCCCGACAAGTTATGGCCACAGCCGGCAACATGAACAGCTTTGTTTTCATTGATGAAGCATGCTTCAATCTTCACATCCACTGCAAGTATGGCAGAGAGCTGCCAGAGGCAGACGCGCCATTCAGAGAGTCCCCTACAACCGTGGGCCTAACATGTCTCTACTTGTTGCTGTCGATCACACTGGAATCCTCGCGTACAATTTCAAGCGTGGTGCGTACAACCAGGAGTCATTCACCGAGTCTCTGCAAGACAAGCTCTTTCCCATTCTTCAAAAGTCCACCCCGCTATCTTCTGATGGATAACCCCAAGTTTTACAAGACCGAGAGAGTTAGAGATGCTATTGCCGACGCCGGCCACATCCAAAAACTCCTCCCTTCCTACAGCCCACACCTCAACGCAGCCGAGTCCGTCTTCAGTAGTATTAAGGTTCATGTTCACAAAGAGGTGGTCGAGGCTGAGACCCTTTCTGGCCACATAGCAAACGCCCTCGCACGGATCACTGCCACCATGGCAACCGGATGGATCCGCGGGTTGGACGAAACTTTGAGCTTTCCATCTTAGGCCGCCGCCTTGGCGATTTGTATGACACTCGCCTGGCTCTTCCTTCTGGATATGAAGATCCCTATATAGAATACTTGGATATTGTGCAAAATCCAGATCTTGGAAACGAAGCAGAGGAGGAGATGGTGGAAGGAGAAGAGGTGATGGAGGAGGTGGAGGAAGAAGAGGAAGAAGAGGAAGAGGAAGAGGAGGAAGAGGGTGAAGAGGAAGAAACCCTTGTTCATTTACGTAGAAAGTACTCTCCTCTTGGCACCCGCTCGGGAAAAGTGCGAAGATGACAATATGACCTGCGCATTTTGAAAATATATGACTGTGAATAATTTTAAGTCACCAGCGCAAAGTTGAACCCATTGCTGGGCAGAAGAATTGTACCTGCGCATTTTTTATCCGAGGCAGAGCAAAATCAATGTAGCAAAGGGATAGTAAGTTAATATCTTGTGGTCACGAGCTTTAGCACGTTAATTGAACTACAACGAATTCGTTTCCTTTTTCTCGATGTATCCACTTTCTATTATCCTTCTTCCCATAACCGCAATATCGAAAATAAAAACGACGCTGACAATTATAACAAAAGCAGTAGCGCAGCAATTGAACAATGACTGCCGCCATCTATCCGCCTTAATCTAAAGATCGCTCCCCAACTTGTAACTCATGCATTCATCTGTCCATCCAGTAAGCTTTTTGACTAAATCAACTTTCTTTGTCTTTCCTTTGCTCCTTTCCTTCGTGCCCACCCTCGCTATCAAAGTACATGCCTTCTTCTTTTTCACAGTCCCCACGTTTGCAAAAAGAATGAACAATATTTCTTGGTTTAATACGGCTCAAATACCGCGGCACAAGGCGCGTCTTTATAGACTGACACATGGCATGCTCCTTATTCTTCCATCAGGCTAGACTACATAATTACTATCAATGGACGCTCAGGGGAATTTTTTTTAATGCAAGATATTTTTCATAAAGCACAGTTAAAAGTCACTTCCAACTGTAGGAATTTCTTCTAGTCGATTTACTCGTGTTGGGAGTCGTTGGCGCGTAAATGTTGCTGAAGACATTCACTTGTTAAAGGCAGAAGAGAAGGTCCATGCGATGGCGATTGAGGGTGGTAGAGCTGTTGTTGTTGCTGCTGTTGCTGCAGAAGAGGGTGGACATGATGATGTGCTGTTGGACTGAAGTGGTCCTTGCGACGCTTCAATCCAGCAAAGGCAAGCGACGAGGACTCCATCGCAAAATCATCCATTCTTTTCCGCAATGGCTCGGATCCTGCTGACGCTGCCATACTGATAAGACTACCAAAGGTCCCTGTACTTTCCAAAGGATCGATTGAGTGTCGCGGGTCGCCAGAAGAGCCAGTGACAATGTTTTTGACTGTGGTTGTTGCCGTTGAGGTAATATTGACAGGGCCATTGAATTGGTTTGTTGATGATCTTGGCTCATTGTTGGTCGACTGCACGTTTGACGATGTGTCATTAAAATGGCGAGAGCCAGCTGGTATGGCAGAGTTGATAGCAGAGTTGTCGGTTGTCCCGAATGTGTTGGTGACCTTGCCTCGATCATCGATCTGGATGACAATTGTGATAGGCACCCGGATGACAAAATCTTTCAACTTCTGCACTGTCACTCGACGTTGAGTTGTAATTAGAGGATGGTCTGTTGAGTGATGTTGCTGTGCAGAAGTGGATGCGGATGATGCTCCGACGATATTCCCGAGCCCTACAGCCGATGCTTTCTTCTTGAGTGCTCCAATGGCTCCAGCAACAAGACCTCCAGAGCGACCGCAGTTGTCAGTCGGAGTCGGTGGTGTACGGTCACTGACGTTACTGGCACCGCTCAACGCGCTAGATGCGTGGGTTTGAGAAAGAGTCGAAAGTGTTCCTCCTCCTCCTGCTCCTATATTGCTGGTGCTGTTACCGCTTGTTGTGCTTCGGACGGTTCCCAACGACTCTTTCGAGCCTCTCCTCTCATACGCCATTCCAAGCCGCTTTAAACCAGGTTCTGTCCCGTATTCTGATGTCAAACCGGCGCCGAAAGAATTGGTGGTGTTTGGGGGAGTCACTGGAGAAGAGTATGCTCCTCTGCTGCCATGGTGCTGAACAGCTGTTGTCAAGGTCGATGACAGTCCTGCTGCACTCAGTTGCGAAGATGCACCGTTGGCTGCAGGTCGGTCGAATGCCAGTGATAGATCCTGTCGGTCCCTCGCCTCTTGCAGTTGCTGCTCCTCGATAGCCTCCAAATCGATGTCCTCCTGTTCAGGCTCGCCTTCGTACTCAAGCATGTCAAGCGACAAACGAAAGCTGAGATAGTGCTTCACCTCGATTCTCGCCTTGGCCGGAGGACCACTTGGAATGGTAGTGGCAGTAGGTCCACCGCCACGACTGACGGTTCCCATCATCTCATATAGCGTCGGTTGAGACGGATAGTCAAATTCTGAACCAAAACCAATGCTAGACTCTGCTCCCGTGTTTCTTGGCAAGGAATAGTCGTATGCAGATGGCGCAATGGGCGAGGGGGTCTCTAAGGAGGGCCATGAGAACGTTTGTCGCAGGCGAGGGTTGTCCAAAGGCACAGGAACAAGAAGCATGAACGGCTGATTGCACTGAGTGTGTGCTGCAGGTGACAGGTCAATTGGCAAGGCGTGAGGGAGGGGTTGTGGAAGAGTCGATTGGAAAATCGAGCAATTGGATCCCTTGCGGCTAATCCATGGTTTCAAAGATTCCGTTGGACCCTGGCCTGAGGTGTGGATGGAGCCACGACGGCCCGCCTTTAGGAAGGAAGAAAGTGGTCCTGATGATCCTTCGTCTTGTGTGTTGCTCTCCCGGATTCTCGATTGCTGTAGTGGTTGGAGGTGAAAGTCACCAAGTGGACTCGATGTTAAGGGTTCAGAGGAGATCGATGAGTGCTGTTGAGCTGCTGCTTGGCGTTGTCGCTCCTTCTCATGCTCCTTTTCAGAGTACGAGTACACAGGCGCAAGCTGTACTTTGATGGACCGCGATGGCGCCTCATCCGTAGGTATCCTATGTATGTGTCAATGGTATAAATGTCGTGAGCGGGTCTCCTTCAGTAGCCAATACGACTGAATCGTCACGCTACGTGCAGAATTCATAATGTAAAGTTGTTACCTGCAGCTTTCTTTTTGCCAAAACTCGCACTTGACCTTGCGAACGCGAATCTCCTTTCTCCATCCCTTACTTTGTATTGGCTTTAGTGGGTCGGGTGCTTCAACAACTCCTTGCTGCTTGCCTTTATCATCGGTCCTATCATCTGAACATGGGTACGCTGTCACTATCTCCATCATGTCATCTGGTCCGTGCTCATCTACTGCAGACCGAGAAGGCGAGGCAACATCGATGTCAGCCTGATGGCTCAAAGCTCTTGCTCTGCTAGGTCCTTGAGAAATCGGTTCATTTATGGCGCCATGAGATGTTACAACAGTGTCGGGATCGGCAGAATATCTGCGGATTGGTACCGCTGCGGACTCTGCAAACTCGTAGCGTCGTCTGAGAGACTCGTTCTTATTGATGTCCTGCTGAGTGATCTTGCGAATAGTAAGAGCGGCCTGGAAATTGCGAGGGTACCGATCGTCCTGTTGATGATGATGGTCCTTGCTATTGCGGCGACTGTGTCCTGTCACAAACTTGTCGCCAAAAATATTGCTGGCAGTCGATGCTAAAGTGTTACTGGATCCTTTGATCGGGACCAATCCTCCTGTCTTGTTACTTGGCACCAGCTGTGACGACTGAGCGTAGCCTGGAATAGGTATCATGGACGGAACTTGGATCTGCACTTGGATCCTGGCTCCTGGGATGATCGCCTTGAGTCTTCGAGTGCTCGGCAATGTCGGCAGTGACATCATTGGCTGAGGCAGAAAAAAAGCAGGATTGGATGACGTCTTTGGTGTAGGTCGACTGAAGTATAGCTTGAGTGTCCTGCGAGCAAGGAATGGGATAGGTTCTGGAATAGATGGTAATCGAACAGTAGACCGGACGGCAGAAGATGTAGCGTTAAACGCTACAGAAATTTGGTCCGCAGCCGCTATTGAACCATTTGAAGAACTTTCCGAATCGCCAGCGCTCTCCGATTGTTGGCCATGGTCCGCAACGCCTTGAGCCTGTTCTCCTTGTCTCGAATCAGGATAATGGCCAAGGTGTGTCTCTACCACTCTGGCTACCTCAGCAGCCTCCACAGCCGCAGAGGCGGCGGCAGCGGCAGCAGCTTCGGCAGCTTCCTGGGTCTTGCGGATGCTGTTTTGAATGTACTGTTCGTGCAGGGACGGTATGTTGAAGTCGCCCACCCCGGTGGTGCTCTTGGGTTTGTTTCCAACACGCAGCTTTCCAAATGCCTGAGCAATTGATTTCGCCTTCTTTGTCGATGCTAGGCGTTAAAAAGATAGATGAAACAATATGCGTTAGGACAACATTAAAAAGAGCTCAACGTATGGTTATGGCATCAAAGGTTTCTTTACCTCCGAATCCTTTGAGCAGCTTGCTGGAGCCTGAAGGGCTCTTGGATACTCTGGGTCGCCCGTGGTCCATGCTATTCGTTCCTGCAATAGCTCCCGAGGCGTTGGTGATCATGATGGTATTGTCATTAGGAATAACATTGCCATCCTTGTCGACATCGTCCCATCGAAAGAGACACTTGGCCTCCAGCTCGTACCATACCATACCCATGGACCCTTCAAAGCTCTCTGGACGCACCTCGTTCCTGGTAACTGGAAGAAGCCACTCCCATCTCCATTCATCCATCGCCATGACTTGAGTCGCTGCGGTGTTGGGATGACTTTCAGTCCTGACGACCAGTCGTTCCTTGCCAGTCAAATGAGAGTGTTGGTTATACTGACTGTCCAAAGCAGAGCGTTCTGTTGGGGGTATTACGGGTTGAATATGCGAGCGTCTAAGGTATTGGAATTATCTCCGTGGGCTGTTGATGTTGCTGCTGTAGTGACCTCGATCTTGGTGGCGCTGCCAATGCTGCTACCGCAACCGCTGCCGCCGTAAAGCTTCCCTTGGCCATCCTGGAACCGAGCCTCCATATCTCCCCTTTCGACCTGTCGATACTGGAAGAAATTATTATCATCTTGTCCCAAACAGTTTGAGCCTAATGGTGAATTTCGACCTCGAATGAGAAAAGGTCTCGGCATGTCCATACAATGAACTCCTTGAGGCGCAGGTGCAGTGCCAGGGAGACAAAGTGAAACTTCTTGCCAAGTTGCCAAAGGATATGGAAAATCAATCGTCCAGACACAGGGTCGTTCCGTTAAGATCTCGGTTTGGTGTAGCTGAAAGGCAATTGACAGAACCGAGGGTCCAGTCAAGCGAAAGGATCGTTGTCCGGGAATGAGCGTGCTGTTCGGGTCCTTGATGTTGCTGCCATTTCCCTGGGCTGGGGATTCCTTTGCCTTCCTACCAGTCTTTTTGTGGTGATCTTTGCCTAGATACACAAGTCTTGTCTTCCATATTGGTGTAGTTGTTTCTTTTGCGCTCGGCTGAAAGATATCCTTTTGTCGACTCAGTCGCTGGAGCTGCTGGAGTGGGAGGAGGGACTGTCGTCTGGGTCGCTCTCCAGGTGAGATTAAAAGCTGTGGCTGCGATGTAAAAGACTCCGACAGCAGTAAATTGGGTTCTTCTTGCAAGACCTGTAGTATTATAATCTTGCTCCCCTTGTCCAAACCATAGCGCAGAGGGCACGTTGGCGAGTGTTGCGACAGCAACCGCTTGCAGGATAGATCTTGCTCTAGTTTGGACACAGAGATGTACTCGGAAAATCGATTGGCCGTAGCCAGCGGACTATTGAATATCGAGAGTGGCACGACCTCGAAGGAGCCGAAGAAGTTTGATGAGGATGGCAAGCCGCGCGAGCGTCGGAGGTGCTGGAACTGAAGCTCGTCCTCTTCGATTGCCAATTGACTGGTTTGAGTTGAGGCGGGTGGAGTATGAACGAAAGAAACCGGGAAGGGTTGTTGAGAGAATGGTCTGGGTCGATGCGTTTGGGCCACTGGAGATGAGTTTACTGAGGATGATACAGAGGATGAGAAGAATGTCGGGTTGCGCGACCCTGTGATGGTCGCGACATTATTGTCGTGAGGGTCAAATCCACTGGGCTGAAGAATAAAGTTTGATTCGCCCACACTGGTGCTGACTTCACTTGGGACAGGCATAGCTGGAGAGGAGCCTTCTTCGAAGCGAGATACCACCAGATCTTCTGCCTTCTGAACGCGGGCAGTATCGCAGGAGATGGATGCTTCGGCCGATGAGACAGTCGATATCGATGCTATGGATCCTCGTCGAAAGCCTCGGGGATGGCTGCGTGTTAGTATCAAGACTGTACCTCTCTCGCCTTCGTCCTCGTCATCCTCCAGGTACAAATAACTATGGGTCGGGCTGATGATCGGTGTCGAAAGCTTGGCCGGAGTGTCCAATATTGGAACAGTGAGCTGCTGAGGTCCGTGCTGCACTAGGCTCGCCTGATGTGGTTTGCGATGGCCACCTAGGATTGTAATTCCCTGAATAGGCTCGTTATTGTTGTCAATGTGCTCTTGCTCTTCAAATGAAGGTGCAGTGCCTGGGTCTTGGTTGGACCCCTTCTTGTCCTCTTTCGCCACGGCAAAGTATGCTTCCTCATCCAGTGCCGTCAAGGTCTCTGCAGAATTGTCGACAAGGTCATCAGCCTCATGCGTGTGGATACTAGAGGCTGTTGTGGTCGAGACACTAGTGTCAATTGTCGTATGGTATAATTGCTGGTGAGGCGAGTTTTCGGCTAATGCCAAGGTGTGGACAAGGGTATCGAGTAGAGTCGAAGAGGGTTTGAAATTGGTATCGACTGGACCTTTGGTAGGTGATTCTGGCGGAGGCGGAGAAAGAGAACCCCCGAGTGTCAAGTGAGGCAAGTCGTCTTGACCAGTGTCTGTTGAAATTCGTTCTTCTGTCATGGTCCTGAGGAGGCACAACATAGATAAAGTGTAAGAGTCGTTTAGTCTCCTTACAAAGTTACTCCTATTCGGTGAACAAACAAGTGGGAGTTGTACGCAAGCGTTGTCATACCTATCAAGTTCTGGCAGAAGATGGGAAAACGATATCCAGAGTTGTTCACAGAAGCTGTAGATGACGAGAGGGTTGTTGCATGGAATAATGGTCGAGTTACTTCTGCTGTGCGGTCGTCCTTCTTGAGAATGGAAAAGGGCGTCGTGAGAGAAGTCAGTTCAGAGACGGTGCCAAGCGTGGAAGGATATTGACTGTTCAATGAGGCAGACGAAGAAGGGTGGATTAAGGGATGGAGGTGCGTTAGGTCAGCAAGAAGTGCCGTTGTACCAAAGAGTTGGGATGAAGAGGAGGAGGAGGGAAGGAGGGAGGGAACGGTGATGAGACAAAAAGACAAAATAAAAAGGAAGAAAAAGAGGAGGATGGTAATAAAATCGAAGCAGCAAAGACGAGACGACCTTCAAACAATTAAAGGGGGGAGCAATTGACTGTTCTCTCGCACCACCCGCTCATACAAGGCGAACATAGCCAAGTCATGCACTAATCGCTTTTGGCATCCTTCTCTTGGTCTGTTTCCGCATTATCGTACTCCAATGAACGAACGTCCGAAATGGCTTCCACAACCTAAACCAATAGGGAGAAAAGCGTACGCTGAAGATACTTCAACTTTTGCATGTGCGACCTGCTTTGCTCTTTCTCTCTCTCTCTCTCACACACTCTCGTCTTGTCTTTCTCCTCGAATAACGCCATTCTGTTCCTTTGACAGGTTTCCGTTATTGATGAACGTAAAAGATACAAACACCCGACTCGGTGATGGCGTCGTTAGTCAATACAGTCAGGGGAAAGGGGACAGAAAGGTCAAAGGTAGAGAAGGAACAGCAATTAAAGCCATTCAGGTGTCCTCTGCCTTTGTTACAAAACTCTTTAGTGCTCTTTGTTTTTGAATGACAAAGACTGAAGGCAGGAAGAGTGAGACGCTTTGCCGTTTAGTTCAACGACGGACTGTTGCAAGTCAACGGAAAGATAGAAGCAACCAAAAAAAAAGGGGGTCAAAGAAAGAAAGAAAAAGAAGGCGAGAAGAGATGAAGCCCCCTTTTTTTTTTTCAGGAGCACATTCAATGAGAACGAAGGGGAGGGAGAGGGAAAGAGAAGGAGTCAGAGCTCCATGAGCAACCGGACAAGCGAAGTGATTTATCATACAAAGGGAGTTTAACTGTTGTAGATTACCGACCATGCGAGCCTTCGACTTGTACTAGGACCATAGATACACGTCAGGGACGCCTCTAATAAAACTAATAGAACGAAGACCAATCGCGGAAAGGAAAGGAAGAAAGAAAAAGGTTCTCAACACCGTCTATTTACGTGATGGACTCATGCCGGTTGGGTACTAGAGAGTGAGCGCGAAAGAGCGTCGAATGCCTTGTCTGTACATCTGGCGGCGTGGCTTACTCAATGGTGCTTGTTGCTTTCATTATCTGGTGCTCTCTTAGGTAACAAAAGTGCGACGAACGAGGCGAGATGCACGGCAGGGACAGGAAATGAACAGAAGGGCTCGGCAGCAAAGGAAGCAATTTAGATAGAAAGAACTTTGTACAAGTCAACGCGTTACACGGGTGACGAGTCCCTGTGGGTGCCTTGGGTTGGTTACAATAAATCTCTCGCTGTCAGTGAGATGAATATAAGATATTCGCAGCATATGCGATGAATTCACTCCAAATGTTTTAATCCAGCCCAGCATAATTATTATGGCATATTCAAACAGACAGACAGACCAGACCATGTCCACACCCCCTCCTTCCATCTCAACATCTCTCGCGACCCTCTCATAACCTATTCTCGAATCACAACCAGTGATGACATCCCCTTTGTCATTCAAAACTATCTTCTCTCGACAGCCCATCAGCAACCATACCAGTCAACTCGATCCTCCTCCTTCCTCTGTTCTTTCTCCAGCCTGCAACAAGTCGCACACCAGACCGTCCAAACCATCAGTCAAAGCAACAGGCTCCACAACAACAGCAACGTCCAGACAGCAGCAGCAACCAGGCAGGCTCTCTAAGCACTTTCCTACAACAGTGCTCAGCACAGATATAGACGTCAACAATAACAACTACAACAACAACGGCAGTCAGACGCAACATCTATTCAGCCTTCACGCTCCCACTCTAGCACCCAACTCTATGTCGCCTTCGCCTTCTTCCTCTCCATCCATGCTCCTTCCGCCCGCAGCTTTCTTTCCTGCCTTAACAGCAGCAGCGGGAGCAACAGCCACAGCCACAGCAACAGCAGCAGCAGTAACAACACCCGTAGGATCGAAACGACATAAGGTCGGGTTGTTTTCGAAAATTAAAAAGCAAAAGAAACACCTCCTGGATGACCACCTTTCTACCACCACCAGCACCACCACGGCCACTACAACTGCTTCTACTCCCTCCACAAAGGGATCGACGGGGACATGGACTGGTCCCTTGTCTATATTTAGACGCGAGAGCAACGATTCCACTGCAGTTGATTCACCCGTAGCGCCATTATCCCATCCACACAAACACCCACAAACAAGGGCCACAACAACAACCGTTACCCATAGAAAAGGTGGAGCCGGTCTAAAGCTTGGGCTGATATGGAAATCTAAAGATACAACCCATCCCAAATCATCGATTTCGATACTGCCCAACAACAGCAATAGCAGCAACAACAACAATAGCAAGGGTCTTCGAGTTAAGGCTGTCGCCAAGAAAAGCAATTGGCCGTCAATACCCTTTTCCTCATCAGACTCTGCTCTTCCTTCACCAGACGATCAATACTGCCAACAACAACTCTCAGGTCAACAACATTGCCAGCAGCAGCAGTACACCCTGTTGCAACGGCAAAAATCAAGGACAAGGATTACATTCGCGGTGCAGGATGTGTTTGGGATTGGCAGGATGAGTGAGATGGTGGTGGCACTGTTCCTGGCACATGATTGCTTCCTCTGTCGCAAGCCTCTTTGGCTTCAATGCGCCATCATGCTTTGGGAAGGACTTGTTGTGCTTGTAATACTCTGGGCTATACTGAGGGTGATTGGGCTGGCTGAGGTGATTGTCTGGGGTGCAGATGACATTGTCCGTGGATCCGTTTCTCTTGTCCAAGCTTTTGGACACGCAGTAAGGATTTTTTTTTGGAGATAGCTCCATGTAGTTCTACCAACCTGTAACACTAGTAAACACAAATTTCTTGACGAGCGTGTGGATGCATCATGACAATAGTATTGGGTCATTGGCGTGTCATTAGTAGTGTTGATTGACCCCTTTGTCTTCAGCCTCCCTAATTTATGCGTCCGCCAGTCGAATACAGAGTGGGCGATGCAGTTTGGTCCCATCAAGGGAAAGGATAAAGAATGCAAAGGGCGGAGCATTGGGTGGAGGGAGTGAGGGAAGGCGAGAACAAAGAGGGTAGATCATTCAGTTATCCAGCAAACACAGCGATACAAAACACGAAGAAGGGATGGCTCACTGTGATGTCCACTCATTCCTGCCACTCTGCGCACTCACTGGTCACCATAGTATCTGTGCGTGCGTTACACACTTTTGTTAGCCCGATGACCAAGCAACAAAACTAAAAGTCTCACTTCTCGCCTCTTTTCTTCTTTCTTTCTTTTCTTCCCTACTCACTATCCTTTCTCTTCCTCTACTCTCCCTCGACTCCCTCAGCAATAACATCATTTGCTGCTCCTAACAACTATATTAAACAGCATCCTCAGGCAGTTTTGACGTGAGACATACACACAGACGAATGGCTCATCTACAGAAGGACAGCCCGCTATCATCGCCATCGCAAGAACAGGGGGAGCGAGTAGTAGAATCAGTAGTCAGGATCCACTATGATAGCGACTTGGACGATAACAACAACGACCCTGAAGAAGAGCGACCTCTTATTGCACAATCGCAGTGGCCTACAACCACATCACCAGGATTGACAGCCCGATCAAATCTGCGCAGTATTGGAAGAGTTCAAGAAGGGAGCGACCACAGCCTACATACCCTCCAAGGACCTGATCTTCGAGGCGTGGAAAGAGCTGGAGGAGGAAGGCCAGGTGGTAGAAGTGGTGGTATTGATACTGAACGAGGAGTGACGACAAAGGTGAAGCGGTGGGGCGAGTGGTGTAGGAGTAATGGGCTTCATCCGAGTACGTGGACGGGACAGACATACATCAAGGCAGCGCTTTTGGTAACATTGATGACGCTTGTTGTTTTGGCACTCACTGTCCTCAGAGTACAGGATCATATCAAGGACATTCTCCGGTACGTCTGGATGATACACTTGGCAAAGGATGCGCAATGAATGATTGGAACAATGAGAAAGCGGCTGTTTGCCAACACATAGATATGACATGGCGGCTTTATTGATTTGTTTTGTTTTGATATTGACCCATGGCTCGATAGTAATTTGTTTTTTTGTTTACTTTTCTATATCTTCTTTTCCCGGCAAAAAGTTACATCGATGACCACCGCAGCATCGGGGCAGTCCTATTCATCGTCTTCTACACGATCGCATGTTGGTTGTTCCTCCCGGGTTCCCTCTTCACCATCGGAGCTGGGTTCTTGTTCAAGCCGATGCCCTTTGCATTGGTGATTGTCTTGGTGGGGGATATCTTGGGCGCCATCGGATCGTTCTTGTTTGGGCGATACATCTTTTATGATTGGGTCAAGGGAATGATGTCCAAGCACCCCAAATTCACGGCCCTTGACGAGGTTATAAAGGACGATGGTAAATACCCCATGTTCCTCTTCTATTGCTGTCATTTCAGAAGGTTTGATTTTTGTTCGATAGGGTACATTCTTCATTACACCATGCTCTTTTTGCTTGCTTACCTGCTGACAATCTCCACTTTGCTTATGTCAAATAGGGTGGAAGATTGTGGTAATGCTTCGGCTGACACCTATCCCCTTCAACCTGATCACATACTTCTTCTCCATCACCTCTATAACCCTTACTACATTAACATGGGCAACAGCTGTCGGCATCTTTCCCGGATCCTGTCTCGGTATTTGGATCGGCTCTCTGTTGAAGGGTCTCTCAGGGATCGACAATCCCGAACTGGAAAAGAAGAACATGGTTATCCTGATCATGAATGGCGTCTTTATCGTCTGCAGCATTTTGACACTTTCGATATTTGGCAAGCGGTCGTTGAGGAAAGCTTTGGCAAAGCTGGATCACCACCAGAGGTTCCTCCAACAGGATCAGGATGAAACCGACAATGATAGCAAAGAGGAGGAGCATGTTCACTTCTACCACTCGAGGACGGTTGACCGGATAGCAGAGGGGATCCTGGAGCATCCAGAAGTAGAGGACGATGAAGAGACAGCAGCCGCGCTAAGTCCTCGGTCGTCACCATCACAGACCGTCTCTGCAGCATCGTCACCCCAGGTGCCCAAGAGGATACCTGAGTCGTTGCAGGAGACAGGATTCACGCGGGCAGAGAAGTGGACCTTTGTCGGAATCGCTGTCGCTGCAGTCCTCAATGTCTGTGTCTGCATCCCCCTTTACTCCCATTATGCCAACCAGGACGACTAACCAGGCAGAGTGTCGAGAACGTAATAAAAACAACAATATTACTCAGATTCAAGTAGGAGAGCTAGTAAGTAGTTTAATTACAAAACGAAAGTTCCAGTTTATGTGCGCGCTTTCTTGCGTACAGACTCCTTGCTCTTGGAGCTCACAGACCCATATCTCGCCGCGTTTGAAGCTGATACCATCGCCGTCAACGCCGAAGCTCTTCCAGAAGTAACGCGACCCGTTGCCGTTGTTGCCGTCATCTTTCTGGCAGGAGAGAGCTGCTGCTGTTGCTGGTGCTGTCGCTGTCTCTCTTCCAAAAGATCCCAGTGGCTAGGAGCAAAATCACGGCTGCCAGCCTCACCGTCATCTCCACTGGACGTATCGCTTTCTGATGACGACAATGACCCGCCACTGTTGACTCGCTTGTGACCTTTAGGAGATGCAAACTCCTCTGCGGGCGACATGTTCACATCAATGACAGCAGAAGTTGCGACAGCTGTAGCGGCATCCCGAGCGGCAAGCTTAGCCTCAATGGTCTTGGACTTCAAATGTCGCTTGGCTGCAATAACGGCCTCAGGCACCTTGGTCTGTGGTGTTCTGCGTCCTCGCGTCCGCCTCTGCTCTTTCGGCACTTCCACAACCATAACAGCGTCGTCGCTGTCGTTGACATCGTTCTCTCGAACGACACTGGCAGAGTCTGCGCCAGCATTGCTCTTGCTATCCGAGTCATCACCAGAGGCCTTGACCGCTTTCTCTTCGGTCGCCGCCTGTGCTCGCTTGGATGTCGATTTCTTTCTCACTATAGCCTGCTTCTTGTTAGCGCCCTTGTCCGATGCTCCAGTATCGCTCTCCGTCGTCGCCTGGCCCGTTAGGCCACTGACAACTTTCCGCAGCCGAGCGCTCTTGATCAAATGCTTCCTTGCGGGGTTGTGATATCCTCCCATCCCGACAGTCGAATCAAAGAAACTGTCCAGCGTCGTCTGCGTGTGCTGCTGGCTCGCCTGGGCAGCCATTTGTCGAATAATCGGAAGAAGAACTCTGTCGACCTCGCCTCGATCCCAACTCATACTCTTGCGCAGATAGTCCCGCAGACCGTCCAGGTCAGGAATGCCCCACTGAAACTTGGCGTCATCATCGTCCACCATGGGTTGAAAATAGGCGTCCGCAATGTGTGGATCTGGGAATGTTGAGGGTAAATGAATCTTTTTGCATTGCTTCGCCTAAAAACAAGAGCAATGCGAAAAAAAATATATCAGAGCAGATCCAGCCTTGAGAAATGATAAGAGCCGGTAAAAAAAAAAAAAGGCCAACTCACCAGTTTCTCAAGAGCCACCTCGCGGTCGAGCTCTAGTCCAAGTTCGTCCAATGATTTCTCCCAAGTCTCAGAATCACCCTCCGCCTTATCCTGCTTGACTTGCTCTCCTCTCCACCACTTTGCGAAGTCTTCCAGCTTCGGGAACAGTCTCAGGATCTCCATGGCGGTTACAAGACCAATACCTTTGATACCAGTCGTGTAATCGCTTCCCAGGAGATATGCCAACGACACGAGTCGGTCTCGTCCAACCCCCAGATCACGCTCAATGTCGCTCATCAGGTAACACTCGACATATTTCTCTTCCCGGAAGACATTCTTGAAGACCCGAACGCCGCCAAAAAGGAACACGTCGCTATCCTCCGTCAGAATACCCTCGACAATACCCCGGAGTTGCAAATCTGCACATTGGGCTTCGGCTTCCATGGGTGCCACGATATAGGGGATCCCAAAGAGCTTCAACAACATCTGAGTCTCGGCAATCATCGACTCGGTAAGGTCCTCTGCATTCCGCTGATGCTTGCGGTGTTGATCCTTAAGTCCCTTGATCTCGCTTTGGAGTTGTCGAGACTCCTCAAACATCTTGGACGCCTCCTGTTCTTCCATGGCCCTTTGCTCCTCTGCTGTACGGGTTGGGACGATTTCCTTGGGGATAAGTAATGCGCCAGGTAGCGACGCCATGTCCGGGAAGAGATTGGTGAAATCCTGTTCCTCGTTTTCCAAATCTGCACTGTGCGCATCGTCCTCACCATCTTCCTCCTCCTCCTCACCAACTTCATCTACTATTTCAAGGCGAATAAAAAAATACTTAATTACATCCAATTGGGAGATATTAACAAAAGTCACATTGTGAACAATTTGACATGTCTTGTCATTACCTTGTTGACCAATATTCAATGCACTGTCAAGGCGCTCCTCTTCGTCATCCGTTACCACGGGAATTGCGGCAGAGTCGCGCTTGGGACTTGACACCATGGGTTCGACATCGTAATCAAAAGCAGGTTCTTTCGCGTCGACATGTGGAACAATGGTTGATTCCAAGACGAGCACCGTATCCTCAGGTTTCTTCACAGCATCATCCTGCACCGGCTGGATAGTGACGCCTGGACGCTGCTTAAGGATCGATGAGCCGAAGTCGAGGTGCAGCGAAACTGAGATATTCTCGGTTGAATCATCAGGTACCCGCTCTAGTTGCTTGAGACTTTCAGTTGGAGACGAAAGACCAACTTGCGGGACTTGCTGGGGTGGCATAGGATGTGCGGATCTACGGATCAAGACGAGTTCCTCTTCATCGCCTTCGCTGACCTGAACTGCCCCCGACTCCTCAATGCCCTCTTCATCAAGCAAGTCCAGCTGTGATATCCGACCAAGCTGTTGTCCTCCGACCGAAACACTTGTAGGTGTTACTGGTATTGCTGCCGACGGAATTGGAGTGGTAGCTATGAGCGACTGAGCGAAATGTCGTCGCGTGGCAACCGATTCCAAAAAGGAAGTCCAGAACTGGAGAACCTCGGCTCCTGTGGTATCGTTGACATTGGACTTTTCCAGCTTTCTCTTAGCAGAGTGAAGTTCGTCAGACAGCTGTTCGTCCTCCCACTCGGTGATGGCTGCCCGCAGCATAAACTCAAAGTCTACATGCTTGTGCTTGAACACTTCCGGTGTGTATCCGACCCAGTAGCTGTGAAAGGCCTCGTCCTCCAGCTGTGATTCTTCTTCCTTCGAAAGCGCGCGCCGACGACCATCATCATTATCTGTATGAGTTAGGGATTGGGACCGGGCGAGGGACAATTGTTTCCGTTCGTAGGCCTTGCGCGAGACAATCTCTCCTGTCTCTTCGTCCTCCATCAAGTCCTCGAAATCGTCTATATCGTCCAAAGTCGCATCTGAGTAGATTGTGTCGCGAGAGTTGAGGGTGTCGAACGAGTCCAGCTCGTCTACATCCATTGGCAGAGCCTCCGTTCCTGCAATCCCCGATACAATGCCGCGCTTCCTCGCCGCCTCATCCTCAATCTCTGCAAACTTGGCCATGACCTTTTCGATAGACTCATCCTCGTCGACATATGCCTCTGGGTGATTGACGAGCAAGTTCTCGTCTTCCAGACTAGAATTGGTCTTGGGTGCGAGAGCGCGAAGAATCGCTGCAGGCTGAACTGGCGGAACATAGTCCTTGACCTCTACCATCTCGAGGTCGTCATCGTCGTCGCTCTCCCATCCCTCCTCGTCCTCCTCTTCCTTAATCTCGTCCTTGATACTCGCAACCTCGGCCTTGATCCCTTTCTTGATTCGATCAGCCTCGTCATCGGAATCGAGCTGAACTGGCTTGTCGGCTGTCGCCCCAGTTGTAGGTTTCCTGCCACCGAGAACCCAACCGCCCTCCTCATTCTTGACCAAAAGGTATTGTCGATTTCGCTGAGAGGCGATCCTCCCAGGCTTGACAGTCTCCTCGACCTTGCTGACAGTCTGGTTGACGGTCAACAGCTTGTGAGTGACAGTGTTCCTGCGAATGACGCCTTGGACCTGCAGTTTCGAGAAATCCATCGGTGTCTCGGCAAGTCGGACCATCTCTTGAACGCGCTCAAAGGAGGTCACTCTAGACCGTTGACGGATTTCTTGTAGGATTTCATATTGCATCTCGGAGGGAAGGGCTTTAAAGACATCCGAGTCGATATTTTTAAGTCCTTCTTCTTTCTTGAAGTCTTCCAGGAACGCGCTCACGTCGTCCTCGCCAGCGTGGTATCCAAACCGCTCGTCGTGGCTCCTGATTTTGGCGAGTGTGTCAAAATCAGTTTCCATTGGCGGCAGCACGAACTTGTCCTGAACTCGTTTTGCTTTGCTGCCTCCTCCGTAACCACCGGTGCCTGTATAGTTGTTGGAGGAGACATCCGGAAGTTTATCTTTTTTATCGAAAGACTTAGTAGGATCGAGAAGCTCTTCCATATAGACCGGATTGTCAGTTGAATCATGGACAGCTCCTGGTTGCGAATCGTTCAACGCTTTTAGATCCTGCTTCTTTTTCCTATTTGTTTACACCACGCGCAGAAAAGTGTCAGTCAATATGTCGCATAGACAACCGCCTTCATGGTCACTGACAGCGGTCGGATTAGACGATTACCTTGCTAGTTTGCGTTGCTCTAGTGCTTGAAGACGAAGCTGGGCTGCCAATAATTTTTCGGCTGTCTTCCTGACCATGTTTTCGTTATTTCTCCTCTGCTTCCTTCGCTCAACCTATTATATCCGTGAGTGAAAAGATGACTTTCAGTATACGTACAATGTGCACTGATCATGTTGCAACGATAGTAAACAAAACAAGGCAGTCATTGCTTACAATGGTGAGACGCTTGAGAGCAGGAGTGCCACCGTCAAAGACAAAGATGGGCTTGACGTTGAAGTAGAGCAACTTGCAGATGCGCCGATAGAAACCGAGGATGTGGGCGTTTCCGATGGCCTGTCCGTCCTTGTCGCGCATGCCCCTGAGGAACTGGTGGAGCCAAATACTTGCGTCGATGGCGAGGTGTTTGTTAGAGAGAGAGTCCATCTTGATGGGGCGTGCTACCGGGTGGAGCAGCTCCCACAGACCCTTCACTCCCATTCTTGCGAACTCAGGATAATGCGGAGGTAATTAATGCCTCGTCGTTTAAAAAGCAGGTGTGTAGGAGAGTAGAAAAAACAAGAGATGGGAATGAGCGTCCTCTATCTTTCTCAGACTTTCAAGGCAAGAAATAGAAGAAGGATGATGGATGGGTGGGCGGGGGGTGTGAGTTGCAGTGTTGTGTAAAGTGAATGCTTAAGCCAATGTTGGCAGAATTGAAGAGAAACAAAGAAAAAAAAAAAAAGAAGTGGCAAACGAGAGCGAGTCAAATAAAATAGCGTGCTGTTCTCATTTGACCTTCGGTGCCTCTTGTCTTCTCGTCTCTCGTTCTCATGCAGTGAGCTATCTGTCTCATCAGTCGCAGTCACATCTATGCCATTTAGTGGCGGAGGCTTGAGAGAAGCACACAACACACACACATACACACATATCTACACATACGCACACCAGTAAAGGACCACCCATGGACACGATCACACCCTTACTCCAACTCGACCAGCAATGCTCAACATGGGCAAACCACCACTCCCACTCCTGCAACCTCATCGCATCCCTCCTTAACATCACCCGCCAACGTGAACAAACACTCGCCCAATTAGAACAACAGTCCATCTCCTCTTCATCAACGATTACAACACCAACTGTCCTGTCGACAGGCACAAGCAAGGCGCCTCTACTCGCGTCAAGGTCACTGCAGCTGCTAATTTACAAGCAAACGATCGAGATCGAATCCATCCTCAAGCAATTGTACGATACTCTTGATACCTTCAAGAAGACCGTCCAGGTCATGGTCGCACTCGAACGACAAGTCGAGTCTAGCATCCAACGCATCGATGCCTCCAAGCTCCTCGAGACCATCCACCTCCCTTTCTCTTCCTCTTCCTCTCCCTCGTCCTTGTCATCACCCCAAACTCCCCAGAATCCATCATCAACAGCCACAGCCGCACTCAAGGGATCAGCAAAGGCCAAGTTCTCATCTGGACCAAGTCTGCTTGAGACTGCAGAAATCTCCCCACTGGAGGTATTGGATTGGGTCTCGAGGATCCGGGCCATGTACGGTCAAGAGCTTAGTCTGAAGGAGTCCCAAGTACATCCGGGAATGGTTGCTCTAGAACGATTCGAGTCTCTGCAGGAACTGCAGCGGAGCTGGGGCCTGCAGCGTCGGATTGATTTCGGGCTTGAGCAGGAAATTGTTGAGCGGATCAAGGCGTACAAACGCGTACGCGAGTTTTCGTCCCGGTCATGAGTGTCATTGCCAGTGTCAGTATCAGAGTCTGTTGGATAAGGCGAGTGAGGAGGAGGAGGAGGAGGAGGAGGAGGAGGAGGAGGAGGAGGAGGAGGAGGAGGAGGAGAGGGATCGTCGCCTCTATTTTTGTTTTGTCAGGTGAAGACAAGCAAAGCCCGATATCAAAATGTGTCGATTTCGTTGATTTGATTCGACTTGCTTCCATTTGTGTTATTTTTCTTTTTCTTTTTCTTGGAGATTCCGATCTTCACCACTTGAAAGAAAAAAAACTATTTGCACAATCCGACAGCAACTGCTGGCAATCACGCTCAAGGAAGAACATCTTTTCTCACAATAAACGACAGCAGCGATAACAAGTAACAACAGCGGCAACAAACAACCTTTCGACCTATAAATAACAGCCACAAAAGGCAAACCTTTACCAACAAAGCAACCAAATAGACAACACAACAGCAAACAACTCTAAAAAAAACCAACATGAACAGCTCAAAAGAACAAAGAAAACGAAGAATGTCATTCCATAATGCGAGCATGTACCTTCACCTCACCTCGACGCCCTCCAGACCAGGCTTAGCAACATCCAGCCGCAGCTGCCGGAGCTCCTTCGACGTCTCCAACTGCCCCGGCGGAGTTCTCAAAGCCGTTCTCTAATCCTCTTTAGAAGCCAAGCAATTTTACGCAGACTTGATCCCACCTTCCTGCGAGAACTCGACCTGACGCTCGACTGGTCGACAACGCACAGCGATCTGAAGCATGTGAGGGATGCTGTCCTGAAGGTGTCCTGGATTCTGAAGCTGCGATTGGACTGTGGGAGCCACAATGGGCCTACGACGGATAATATCAACCGGGCAAGCGAGGCAATCCCCTAGTCCAGATCTTGATGCAGCATCGACATTTGATTCTAATTGATTTTATTGGTCCCGATGGGTTCTTTTCGAAATCGACCAACAGTGCCTTTGAGGACACGAACTCGCTGGCGGGGGCCAAGGGTGGTGGCGCCATGTCGGTGTCAGCACCGTCAAGTCGGAGGGGTAGTCTGGCTTCAGTGATGTCGATATCGTCGTCGACAGCCATAGGGGTATTGATGGTCTCGTCGACCATCTCGACATTAACTCTGGGAGCCCTTGGAGAAGGTGGAGGAGCAATACAAGAGCTTCCGACGACGCATCTGCGAGAAGTCCATATCGATGGCAATTTCGACCCTAAGGCCCATGTCGGAAAACTCAAGTCGCTGCTGGAACGGTCACCGACATCGTTTGCTCTTACGCTTACCTATAAAGATTTCAATTTCACATGCGCCGTCTATACTGTCAGGGAGCTCGTTTCGACCTACACAATGTTTCGTTACCTCGATTTATCCTCGCCCCAGTTTAGTGCCGTCTTTAACCGAATGGATCTCACATCCGCGTCTGCCAAGGCGCCCCAGAAAGAGGACCTGAAGCCGAACTTGTCACTCGATAACTCCTTGGTGGTGAGTGAGAGGTTTGGAACGGATTTGGAGACGCTGCTGATTGACGACAGTTTCGCGAATGTGCATGTCCAGCTGCTCGAGAGGGTAACGAGCGAGAGGAGGAAACTGAAGCTACTGGATATGAGGAATGGGTTTGCTATGGTCTCGAAAAGTGCGATTACGGAGGCCGGATAGCGAAGTCTGGAGATCATTCTGAGGCGTCCTCCTCAGCCTGCTGGTCCACCGGTCGCAGCAGGAGATAGTAGTGGGACAGTGCGGTGACCTCGATACTGATGCACACTCAACTACAACAGCAGCAGGAACATACAGGGGCGGGATTTTTGCAGGTCCCAAAATACGATCAACCACAACAGACACTTTCGTCACTCAGTTCCCCTTCGTCCACGCCTAGATTATCCTCCCTCTCTCAACTCCCAGGAGGAGGAGGAAGAGGAGGAATAACTCCATCTGTCCAGATGCAGCCATCCACAAAACTCATGTTCGCCATCTCCCGCGACCGTCTGGACTGGTTCCCTTCCTTGGCACAGTTCTTGACCGCGCAAGTGCCATTCGCGTCGACTTTCACAGTCTCAACAAATGGCTCCCTCTTCTCGACCAGTCCATCCTCCTCTCAAACTCGCACGCACTCTCACAGCCACTGGGCGGAAGCACCGAGGAACAACTCCGGCGCAAGGGCATTGCCCAACAGCAATTGAGCAACCTGATGGCTCCTATGACTCAAGCGCCATCCTAACAACAGATCAGATCAACTCGGACCCTCCGCCGCAGACCTACCCGATCCGATCGATCAAATTTCGAGGGACTGGGAGTGCACTTCAAGCGCCTGCTACCAAATCCTTAACCCGGCTGTTATCACTGGCTTCACACCTCGAGACCTTGAGCATGGCCGATTTTGAAATTGAGAGCACTGCGGACTAGGAGGGTGAATTGGGCTCCATTGGGCTGAAGGAGTTGAAGTAGATATCGTTACACGATACGAATGTCGATGGACACCAACTGGCGCTGTTCATGAACAGAATTCCTGTGGGGTCTAGTCTAAAGGTTATGCACCTGATAAAGACAGACCTAAAGGGTCAGGACGTCGAGGGTCTACGACGAGCCATCGACGAGCGTATCTCTGGCTGTCATCTCGTCGTTTTAGATATAGAAATAATTACAAGCTTTTTTTTCATTTCTTGTTCACCTTAATTGTTTTGTACATGTCAACTACTAAAAACCTAAACCACTTTAAAGAGTTAACGGCGCCCGACCCTGCTACTCGTGGCACTGTTCTGTGACCGCGGCAAATCTTGAGCAACAGCCTCCCGGACATCGTCAGCCTCAACATCATCATCACTGCTCTCGTTGCCCTGCAGCAACCGCCCTTCTCTCAGGCGTCGACGGTTGGCGGAAGAGCTCCGGTTCGACCACACCAGCGATCCCAGACTCAGACTCGACGTCCTCTCTGTCTCCAGGAGCGACAGTAGCACAGGCAAGAGCACAAGGCCGTGAAGGGCTCCGACAACCACAATCGCTAAGTACATGCGGAAGTAATATACCTCAAAAATCTTGGACCGCGTAAACGCCAGCACAAAGATACCCAAGAACTTTGTCAGCGTGATTCCAGAGAACACCTATATATGGATACAATGAGGAATGGTTAGACTCAGCTAAACGCCATATTTTACGACTTTAAACAGCAAACTTGAAACTTACGGAACTGCCGACTTCAACAAGGGCACCAAAGACACGCTCGTCAGGACTGCCTTCGGCTTCGACGGAGGCACGAGCGATGTGTGAACAAAATTCGACACTGATACCCACGCAAATCACCAAGTTCACAAGCGAGATGGCATTCAGGGAAACACCCATCACGACCATGGCTCCAACCACGTCGACCATAATCATTCCAACTACACCGACGACCACCAGGGCGACCTTTATACTGCCTAGGACTGCTGCAGTCACCAGTCCGACCGAGATCATGGCGACAATCAATAGACGAATCGTCAGTGAGATAATGTCGACATACTGCTCGAAGAAGATGTAAAAGACCGAGTACGGGAACACAGTCGCGCCCGTTTCCTCAGAGACTTGCTTAGCTATCCTGTGCGCATTCTTGTATCCCGCAATAAAGTCGTGCTGATTGCGCATCGGCGTGTGGTATGTCCGGAAGTGCGACATCTTGACTTTGTCGCCTGCAGAGTTAAGCTTGATCGCATCGCCATAAGCAGCCTTTCCAGCCAGAGGGCAGAACTCGTCAGGATTGGCCTTGAGCCACTCTCCCAGGTACTTCATAAACTCTTCGCCTTCGGGCAGTCCGTTCATCGAAATGTTCCAACCAGGCTCCTTATCCGCATAGCATATGTTGCACTCGTCCTCGTCGTCCCAGGGTCCGCACAGCTTGGTGGGGTCGTTCTTGCGGAAACGACAGCAAGTCTCGATGGCGGGGTTGAGCCAGTGCAAAAAGTCATCGATCCAGACAGAGGCAGGCTGTTCGATGAAGGAGACATGGGCTCGCTTGCGCTCTTGTTCCAAAACATTGGCGATCGAAGAGTCGGAGCATGTGGAGAATCGTGCGCAGATCTGTTGTTGGCCATGTCTAGTAGTGGCGTCAACGTCTTGAACGACAAAGTAGACGGGTGGTCCGACCCTGAAGTAGCCATCCAAGTCGTTGAAGAACTGTACCATGTATGAATCACTGGGGAGTGCCAGGCGTTGGTCTATTAATGATAATTAGATAATTAAATATCAACATCCATTAATCGTTTTGTGTAAAGTGTTAATATAACAATAAATGATGTGATGTCTTACCCAATCCAATCTCGAGGCTGGGTATGAGGCAGAGACCGACTGTTAAGAGACCCAGAAAGGCAGCAATGACAATCTTCTTGACGGAGCTGTTGAGGATCAGAGGCCCATAGTACTTGCGCACCCACGCAGGGAGGGCACCTTCGGTCTCGATCGCCTGGGGCGCCTGGATTTGTATGCATGGGACACAATCAATACGGTCCTCCTCCGTCCTCTGAGCATCCAGAGCAATACATGAGATAAAGGCAGTGACCTGGAGCAAAAAGTCAACCCAAACAGCCATCGCAGCATACATTGCAAAGACGCTGACAGCAGGCATGGTTACCATTCCACCAAGCGCGAACGCAATCGTTTCGCTCAGGGCACTCAGCAGAATACTGGGACCCATCCTGCCCAATGTACGACCAGCGCACTCCTCAATGCTTTCCTCGGGGTGATCCATCTTGCGTCGCTCAAACTCGTGGCAGAGAATAAAGATGTTGTCGACACCGACAGCCAAGACCAAGAATGGAATAACCTCCGCTATGATCAGGGTGATTTTGTAACCCAGGAATGAAAACAGGCCGACGGAGGTGGAGATTGATGCCAAGACAATAAAGATGCCACTCATGCCCAGTGTGAACTTGGAGTCAACAATCATACGCCGGGGGGATGAGAGTTGGAATCGACCGAGCGCCAAGGATGCGTAGAGGAACATGACCAGGTAGGACAAGATTACGGTTCGGATGTCGGTGTTGCTGGACTTGTTCAACTCAATCTCGAGAGAAGCCTCAGAAGAATACGAGATACGAAGATCTTCTGTGTTGATGCCCTCGATACGGTTGTGCACTAGGTCGTCCATGAATTCCAAGTAACGCAGCTCCCATTCGTGAGCAATATCCGTCACTGTCTCGTTGACAGAGTTTTGGATGACATATGTGATGATGAACGCCTTGGCGGTCAAGTACTCCTCGCCGTCGAATCCTCCCAAGATGATGTCGGGTTTAAGAGGCTGTTGGAACTCTGGAAGACAATCGGCAGGGTTCCCAGTGCAAGCCTCAAATTCGTTCTTCCATGAGCCTGAGAATCGGCTGATGTCGTCTTCCCAGTACCCTGTAGGCGATTGGATCACACATGCATCGCTGGTAGGGTGCAGGCAAATGTCCTGAAGGGTCACGCCTCGTTCCGTCTTAAGGGCTTTGATCTTGTCGTTGATCATAAAAAGTCTGCGGAATGACCTTTCGTCGACAATGGTGTCCTGGCTGTTCTTGTAGGAGACAATGACCTGGGCAGTCCTGTAGAAGGGTCCAAAGTTTTGGTCAAAGATGGTCTTTTGTGTGGCACTGATTGAGTCTGGCGCAACCCAAAGCTTGACGGGATCAGTCTCGACACCGAAACGCGACCAGCCAAAAGAGAAGAAGGCGACAAGTCCAAACGAGATGGCGATGGTCCTCCACGCATGCTTGGCGCAGATGTAACCCTGATGGTAGAACCATTCCTGCAAGAGAGCGCTGACCACATAGCGACTGGCATACTGATCGGGATCCAGTAGGTGCTGACTGTACTCGTCATCCTCCTCGTCCTGACGTCTCACGGGCTCGAATCCAATCAGATCCTTGGCGGCGGAGATTCGCTTGCGGATAACAAACATACCAATTGCTGCACCCAAAGTCACAGTGTAGATGAATGTCAGCGAAAAGCCCCAGCAGGACACACCAAAGACTGTGCAGGGAAGCTTCTCGTCGGGAGTGGGTGGAAGAACAGGGCAGACTGGAAGGCAGTCGACACAGGAGCAGCGATACTGCACATCGGTGTCGTTGCACTGTCGGGTGACGCCCTCGAATGGTTTTAAAACACCGGTGGGATCTTCGACAGGGAAGTCGATCTGGAAGGGCGATCCGAGAGGTTCCCGCTCACGACCCATGAAGGTAACCATGTCCCTCCAATGCTTGGCGCCTCCTCCGATCAAATCCATGACGTATCCATTGGTGGCAGCGAACTTGACATCCTTGCACGAATCAAAGAATCCAGAGCCGTATTGTTCCGAGACGAGAAAGTCGAGTTTGGTGACGACGGCCTTTTTGTCGGTGGAGTTACCTGTTTCGGTTACGTTGAGGAAGGTGGACTGGTTGGGGGAGCAGGTGAAGGTGCAGAAGAAGTTGAGGAAGTTTGCCCAGCAAGCGGGGCAGGCGGAGATCATGGGCGATGCCTGCTTTGTGGAGGCGATCAAGGCTTCGACCTGGTCCTGGCTGCAGCAGGCTTTGGAATGTTCAAACGATGCTCCACAGGTCGACACCAATAGTTCGCGCAATTCCCTATCAGGCTATAGTGCATAATAATGATAATGATGGCGTGTTGCGTTAGTTAGTTGGAATAGTAGATGAGAGGTGTGGTAATTGACTAAGAAGCTGCGCTGTTGGGTGCAACATGTCACACAGCGGAGAACAAGAGGAAGCAGGAAGAAGACGCAAACTGAAAAAGTTCCTTGGCATGAAGAAGCCAAAGGGAGGCGATTTTTGTTCACAGGGGCCAGTCTATTGTAGTAGAGCTGTGGTTACGTAGCTAATATATGAACGACACGAAGGGTCTAATCGACAGGCACCACCTTGCAACATATTGGGAAGGGAGGGTGAAGTAAAAAAGGGGGGTAGGGAGGTAGCGAACGACGAGGAGGGTCTGTCTGTTGTTGCTGAAAGGTGACCATTAACTATGACAATGGCATAATGAGAGCAAGCAAGGGGAAATGTTACCTCTACGGCGGGCTCGTTGAAGGGACAGGGAAGCTGTTTGCCAAAGGTTCGCTTGCTGCCACAGTTGTCGCGCATGACGCAGTAGCCGTCCTTGTGGATGTTGCTTGCGGTGGTTGTTGAGACGAGAAGGAGAAGGCCAACCGCGAGGGCAGCGAGGACGAGGAGGAGACTTGTCCTCTTTGCCATCGTGTTTAAATGTCTTGATGTGCGAGAAGGGGTATGTAAATGTATGTATGTCTGTATGTCTGTACGTATGTATGAATGTATGTAGGTATATAGGTATAAATGGAAGAAGGGGTGAATGAAGGAAAAGTGCAATAGCGAGGAAGGAGAAGAGGAGGAGAGTCGAATAAAGAATTAAAGGGTGTGCGAAGGAGGAGGTAGTAAAAGTGGCGAAAAAAAGAAAAAGGTGGGAAAACTAAAAGCGAGTGGGTTGAAGAAATAAAAGTCACCTGACTGACGACCACTTATTTGACCATGCCACATGATATCATTTCGTACACGAGGCCGAACCTTGTTCAAGAGAAAAAAAACTTGTTTGTCCTTCGTTTTTGTAACACTTCTACGAATAACAGAACTCCATTCAGGCTGTGTTGTTAGCTCTCTTTCATACACCCATTTATGTATCAAAAAGGACATGCCTATCGTCGATTACCTCAGAAGGACATGCTTGCCTCGCGTATTGATAAAGCTATAGTGGCTAAACTTGAAGGGCTCAGGTATCAGATTCAACGACGCCATCAGGCTCTCAGGCGACATGTCCTGTTCAGCTCAGCCCAGAACGGGCGAAGATCCGCCGATTCAACTCGCTCCCACCACTGTCTAAAGTCTCAAAACGACACCTCATCCCTGTCTTCTTCCTTCAAATGAATCTTAACCAACAGCTGAGAGAATGGTAATACACCATCGAAGCGTTCCATTCATGAATCCATCAGTCTGTACTCTACACCCTCTACATCTAGTTATTATTTTTCGTAATCATAGGTATAAGATAGATAGTTGTTCATCTGATTAAAATCGATCTTTAATGATAGTTTAATCAAACGAATTCAACAACGAGTGGTTGTATAGAATAGTTATTTAAAAAAAGATGTTACCTTGAGAAAGTCGACCCAGAAGTGCCCATTGTCTTTCATGATGGTTGAGGGTGGCATATAGGGTGTTCCGTCGCGCGATATGCGATCAGTCTTGCCAATTGCTGTCTCCACGAAATGAATCTTTGCGTTGTCCTGCAGCTTAGGTTGGTTTACCGGTCCGTTCACAGCATAAACGCATACATTAACAAAAGATCATTCTTTTACACTCCCGTATCAGTTAGCTACCCAGTTTCGTTGTTAGGGAACACTTACTGGTCATCTTGGAAGGCAGAGAAGGAGCATAGATCCAGACTTCGCATCCTGCGCGCCTGACGAGCTCAAGTTCAAAGGAGAGCGTGCTGGTGTCCTTAGTCATTGAATATACCATACATGGCTTTGAATTCTGTTGTTGTTGTTGTTGCTGAGCTTCGTAGAGCCTTGGTCCACACGTCCAAAGTCTACCTCTCGAAAGCTTGCCGATTCTTACGACCTCCTAAGGGCAATTGAACGCTGGCTGAAAGTATCATCACCATCCTACGTGCTCACTCATCGACCTCCACGGGTTGAAGTTCCTATTGGAGTTACATAAGGAGTTGTAAGACTATTAATGTTTGGATTATACTTTGCAGTGCGTCTATACAAGTCCTTTTTGCACTTACTCTCGGTATCCACCGCGAGAAGTAAGGTATTCTTTTCGAGTGGCGATATGTTGCTGTTAAAGAGCTTCAGAGCGAGCGAGTTGAGAGGCGGTTTGGGAACTGAGTCAGTTGGACAACTTTGTGCCAATTTGAGAGACGTTTGGTAGTTGATGATGACCGCCAAGGTAGGAGATGAGGAAGATAAAACTGAAGAGAATAGCCAGAGCAGTCAATGGCCGTGTCCTGATAAGGCGAAGTTTCGATTTAATGGCCATATTAGGACACAAAAGAAAGTCAGTGAGATGTTGTGCGGTGAAGGAGCGGGCAAGGCGTGAGTATGAAAGAGGGAGAGAGGAAGAGAGAAAAGAAAGTAAGCGAGTCAGAAGAAGAAGAAAACCAAACAACCAACCAACTAATCAACTGACGGCACGGGAGGAGAGTAAGGAGGTAGCAGCCCTTATTGAAAGGCTTACTCTGTGCTGGTGACATTCTTCGTTCTCGTCTTTTCTGCTTTGTGGGCATTAAGCACATACATAAACCTCAGACACGAGCGTCACTGGTATCCATCGTCGTGACAGCCAAGAACGGCTTTACCATTGCCCAGTAGTGAAATATCGCGCTTCAAACGGGATCAAAAAAAGGCGCCTTTTTATTCTCAGGATCTCTGTAGATATCCTTACTGGGATGGAAGCGAGAGCGCCAACATCAGTAGCCAATCAGAAGTTGCAGAGCTTTATCTCCGACGTCATAGAAGACGTGATCCGCTGCAGATACTGCGCCCATTCATTTCACCTTGCACAAGTTGATCATTGGCATCAACATATATTGCATTCCTTTCTTTCGTTCATTCCTCTGGACCATCGTCAATCCAGACAAGGCAGACGACCGCCCTTCAATACACTACTCAAACGACAACCACAGCTGACAACTAGCCTTAACGATAGACAAGCACCCAGCAACCAGCAACAGCAGCATCTTAAAAAAAAGTAAACAATGGCTCGTCCTCGCAGCCCTGGCTCACGCGACAGTCCAGGTGACCGTTCGCCTTCATCCGCCAAACGGTCTCGTCTCTCGTCCCCAACCGCAGACTCACCAGGGGGAGTTAGTTCTATCCAGTCCCCCTCGTCTCTTGCTTCCGGAAAATACTCCTCAGGAACATATGGCACCTTGCGCTCAGACGCAATGACCATGGACCTCGACGGACGAGATCACCATCGCTCAGCTGATCGCGAACGCCACCACCGCGAGCGCGACTACGGCAGGATAGATCGGGATCACAGGGACAGGCATTACAGAGACCGGAGTAGAGACTACGAGCGAGATCACAGAGATCGATATGGAAACGATCGATCCAGGGACTATGATAGGGAGAGAGACTATACAAGAGAATCACACCGAGACTACAGCCGATCCTCCCGCGACAGGGATGGCAGAGACGGACGGGATCGCCATAGCAGTCGAGACCGCCGGGATCGTGAACGAGGCAGGGATCGGGAAGCATATGACCGAGAGCGGAGCCATGGTCGGGAACGTTATGACCGGGATCGCAATGAACGATCGGACCGAACCAGGTCCTCTTCACGACCTCTTGATGATCGCGAACGGAGCTCAACACCTACGACCACAGGAAGTACCATCACTACACCCGTCACCCCTGCAACATCCACCTTGGCTTCATCTTCGCCTGTTATTGCACCCGATACATTGGCCACATCAACCTCATCCCTGCCTACAACCCCAGTTGTCGATATAGCCTCGGGAGCAGCAGTAATTCCAGTCCAAATTTCTACACCTACAGCAGAACCGACCACTGCACCATCCACCCCAACCTTACCGACGCCAGCATCCAGGGAGAAGCCTGAGGCTGTTGCAAAGCCTACCGGCTTCACGCCTATTTCCATGACACCTCAGGCACCCAAGGTAACTTATACGTCTGTGCTGTTACTCCATCTTCATGAAAGTATTCTTCAGAGTGCTAACGTCGTTATATTTATTTCAATGAATGATAGACTTTGGGCGCAATCTCAATCGCACGGACTCCTTTGGCAGCACGCCCTATGTCGACGGCATTTGCGGATTTAGATGCTGCGAAGAAGAGAAGGGAGAATGTTATGCAGTGGAAGCTCGGGAAGGAGACCGCAAAGCAGGCAGAGGGCCAGCCAAAGCCAACTGGATTCAACTTGCTACAAAAGACGAACAGTGTCAAATCAGCTTCAGGATTATCAACTGCAGCTCCCATCGCCTCAAAGGCATTCAATTGGGACGAGGATGACGAGAACGAGGAAGGTCCCAAGAGGCCATCTTTACCCCTCTCCCTGCCCAATGATGAGCCACAGCAGGATGAGAACGATGATGTGACCATGGGGGACAATGACGAAGACGAGAATCAGACTCCTACACAGGAGGACAACGCGATGGATGAAGATGAGGTTGACCCTCTTGATGCCTTTATGGTGGATGTTACAGCCGAAGTGAAACAATTAGAAAAGCAGGAAGCCAAGCGGGATGTCAAGCTTCGAAAGGCACAAGAGGAACTCGAGACAGAGGACAACTCTGCGCCTAAACCCGCTATCCAGGACGATGAGGACCCAGAGGATCTTGACGAATCGTCCGAGGAGGAGGATATTTTGGCTGCGGCTGCCAAGAGGATCAAGAAGAAGGATATTCCTACGGTGGACCACTCCAAGATCCAGTACGAGTACTTCCGCAAAGACTTTTACCTCGAACCTCCAGAGATGGCCGATATGACACCTGAGGAGATTCATAGTATGAGACTGGAGCTGGATGGCATCAAGATCCGTGGAGCAGACTGCCCCAAGCCCATTAGGAAATGGACCCAAGCTGGACTCCCACCAGGATGGTAGGCTTGATATTCTTATATTTTGTTGGTTCTTATTATTGAAGAGATGAGATGCATGTTTGATTCCTAACGAGGTTTTCTCTGTTCGTTGTTTACTTTGTTAGCATGCAGGTGATCAAGGACAAGCTGAACTATGCGGCGCCAACATCGATTCAGTCGCAGGCAATTCCAGCGATTATGAGTGGTCGGGATGTGATTGCAGTGGCCAAGACAGGATCAGGAAAGACGATTGCGTTTATTTTGCCAATGCTTCGACACATCAAGGACCAGCGACCTTTAGAAGGCATGGAGGGACCGATTGCTATTATCATGACGCCGACCCGCGAGCTTGCGGTTCAAATCCACAAGGAGTGTAAAAACTTTTTGAAGGTACTGAACTTACGGGCAGTGTGTGCGTATGGTGGGTCCCCTATCAAGGACCAGATTGCTGAATTGAAGCGTGGAGCCGAAATTGTCGTCTGTACGCCCGGAAGATTGATCGACTTGTTATGTGCTAACTCCGGCAGGGTCACCAATCTCAGGAGAACCACATTCATGGTCCTCGATGAAGCCGACCGCATGTTTGATATGGGCTTTGAACCTCAGGTACGTATTCTTTGTATTTTTGTGGTTGCGTTGATGCTTCCACTATGGCAGGCCGTGGGTAATTGATTCATGTTAATGACTTTACTCTTACCCTGTTGTTTTCTTGGCTGCATAGGTTATGAAAATCGTTAACAATGTCCGTCCTCAGCGCCAAGTCGTTCTCTTTTCCGCAACATTCCCCAAACAGGTATGAACTTATGTTTCTGTATTAGTTTATTGCTCGTTTCTTTTGTGCATGGGTATATAATGATTGCAGTATTCTTTGCCCTCGATACCTTACATTTTTTTCATTTCTTACTAGATGGAAGCCCTGGCTCGCAAGCTGTTGAAGCGCCCACTGGAGATCACTGTTGGTGCCCGATCTGTTGTCGCGGATGATGTCACTCAAGTTGTTGAGGTCCGCGAGGATGATACCCGGTTCACTCGACTGCTAGAAATTCTAGGACAGGCGTACAATGACGACCCTGAGGCGCGCGTGTTAATCTTTGTCAGTCGACAGGAGGCTGCCGATAACTTGCTCCGAGACTTGAACCGTCGTGGATACCTCAGCATGTCTATCCACGGTGGCAAGGTAGCTACATGTGTTTTTGCTCCCCAGTATGAGTGATGTGTGGTACGATACACACACCTAACACTTGCATTTTTTTTTATTTTGCCTCTGTCTCTCTGAAATAGGACCAAGTGGATAGAGATAGTGCAATCTCCGATTTCAAGGCGGGAGTGTGTCAGATCTTGATCGCAACCTCAGTGGCGGCTCGTGGACTGGACGTCAAGAAGCTGGGGATTGTGATCAACTATGAGTGCCCCAACCACATGGAGGATTATGTCCATCGTGTGGGACGAACAGGTCGTGCAGGAAATAAGGGAATCGCCTATACATTTATCACTCCCGAGCAGGAACGGTTTGCACCGGATATTGCCAAGGCGTTGACCAACAGTTCTCGGGCGGTCCCACCGGAACTGCAGGCGCTTGTGGATTCCTTCCATGAGAAGCTGAAGTCTGGAGACGCCAAGCAGACGGCCTCTGGATTTGGTGGCAAGGGTCTTGAAAAGTTTGAAAAGGAGCGCGACAAAGTTCTCGCCATCCAAAAGAAGGTAACCTTTGAATGCTTGTATGCCTGTCATATGCGTGTTTTGTTCGTTGTAACACTGGGATACTAATGTTTTACACTACATTACATTTAAACTTGATAGACATATGGAGGTGGTGATGATGAAGGATCAGATGGAGAGGGCGGTGGAGACGGAAACGAGATCGTCGTGGAAGCTAAGCAGGTGCAAGCAGGTATCACTGCAGGAAAGGCTGCCGCCAATGCAGCAGCAGCAGCAGAAGAGAACGCTGACGGCAAGACAAACGCTGCAGCAGCGACTGGCACAACTTCCACGACAACTGGCTCTGCAGCAACAGCAGGTGGTGCTCCCGGTGGTAACAACGCCCTTGCAGAAGGTAATTCAGATTTTGGGATGTTGCTTTCCGGACTGGGAATTGGTTCTTTTTCTTGGGGTGTTTGGAACAGATTAATTAACGAAATGTCTAAACTTTCACTTGATCCTGCTGTAGCTTTGCGCAAGGCTAAGGAGGCTGCGGATGCGTTGAGTCAGTCGCTTGGAGGCGATGGACGACAGCGTGCGTTGGAGGTGATTAATAACCTGAACAAGTCGCGACCAGGCGCTCCAGGAGCAGGTGGAACTACCGATGCTGCAGGATCCTTGGCCGGTAGCGGTGGGCCTGGAGGTCCTGGAGGACCCGGTGGTCACCGTGATAACGGCTTTGCGATTGAAATTGAGATCAACGACTACCCGCCCAAGGCGCGTCTGATGGTGATACAAAAGATGATGATTGACCAGATCTCTGACCATTCTGGAGCTGCGATCACGACGCGTGGTGTGTTTGTGGAGCAGGGCAAGCAGCCTCCTCCGGGTGAGCGCAAGTTGTATCTGTTTATTGAGGGCGACTCGCAGCTTGTGATTGATAAGGCCAAGAACGAGATTACACGGATCTTAAGGGAGGAGGCTAACAAGGCTGCAGATGCGACCAACCGTGGAGGTGGACCTGGTCGTGGTGGCGGAGGGCGCTTCCAAATTGTGTAAGCAAGGTTGGATGGCTGATGCTCCTCGACGTCTTGATGATGGTTCCAGCACGCTTCGAAAAATAAACATCTTTGCATCAAAACCATGTTGTATTTGCTATGTGAATTGGGTATGAGAGGTATTTACGATTTGTTGTTATTGGCGTCTATGGTACAGGGGGGAAGGGGGATAGATTAGAGGAAGAGGGACAAAACTGCGTTACAAAAAAGGAGTATCTTATGGAGGTGGAGGAGATACGGCTGAGGAGGGCACAAGGGTGAGGTGCTTGAAGACAGCCTGGAGACGTGCCAACGCCACAGCCTGGAGACGCTCATTCTCGTCGATCATGGTTACTACTGATCCTGCGACGGTTGCGGTGTTGGCTGCAGAACCGAGTTGTTTCCGGGGATCCTTTCCAAAGATCTTTTCCCAATTCCATTCTGCGCTCAAGAACTTTTTAGGAGTCTGGTGGTGATCGATGGCGGTGGTGGAGAACTCTTGGACCCATGCGCTGTTCGTTGATACTCTTACAGGAGGAGAGTGGTGGGCAGCAGCAGCAGGGACGGTAAGGTCGAAGTCGAAGTCTTCCGAGGGGAGGGTGGCAGAGGATGCGGGAGGGTAGTACGTCTGTTCTGCGAGATGAAGGTCGTTGACGAGGGAGAGGAAGTGGTCTTCTGCACGGATGCATTTCAAGAGAGCTGGTTGTTCCTGATGGTAATGTTGGTGGTGTGAGTAGGGTGTCGTGTCCATGGTAGTGTTGGGGGTGTTGGGGGCGTTGGGGAGGTAGTTGAAGGACTCGAACTCGCTCACACAAAAGTCGCTTGAGTGTCCTGGATGAGAGTGCTGGTACAATTTCTCTTCTGAATCGAGACCAGGGATTTGTAACCGTCCCTCACCTCCCGAGATAGTAGCAGCGGCAGCGGCAGTGTGCATGGCAGTAGACGGTGAAGGGACACCGGTCATCATCCACGAATACGAAGAGCGAGGAGGACCACCAGAGGTAACCCGCTGTCGTTCACGTTCCTCAGCGAGTCGGGCCTCCTTGAGACGGTCTTGTTCTTCGATCTGGCGGAATTGGGATTGGTGGGTGTTGATGTAGGCTTGGGTGAAGTGGTCGTTATTCCATTCTTCCCGGAACTCGTCCTCTTCGTCGTCATCATCTTCTTCAGTTTGACTGTTGGCACCCTGAAGGAGTGTTGTAGATGAAGAGGGAACTGGTTCTGCGTGAGCCATCTCTTGTGCCCAGAGACTGTCCGTGAGAGCTTCTTCAGAGGAGGACTGATAGTTGTAAGCGTCAAACTCTTCAGTAGACAACTCTTGCTCGGGAAGGAGAGCGCCACCTTCAGAGATAGCTTGCTGACCGGCTGTTGTCGATAAGGTGTGAGTAACTGCATGGTCCCAAGAGGAAATCAAGTCGAGATCCTGGAGATGACGCTGATTGGGTATCGGTCTTTGGTGTGTGTTGCTGAACTGTGTTGCCCACGGACCTGCCTGATAGTGGTGGCGAAGTTGGTCCTGCTGGACCGAAGAGGAGGTTAACCAGGCGTGTTCGAATGCGGTGTTTTCGTCGATTGCCTTGTGCTTGTTGATAGTCAACTGGTGTTTGGCGTAATGTTGTTGTTGCTGCCGGGGGAAGAGTCCTCCTAGGTGGTATCCTTGTCCCTGTCCTTGATGATGATGCCGTGTTGACGGGGAGGAAGACGACGACAAAGTGGGACGGAAGAGGGATGGTTTGGCAGAGTAGGTCGATTCACCGAGGAACTGGTTTGCGAGCGCATGGAGGGGTGCGCTTGCCGAGGAAGAGTAGCAACCGGCCATGTTTTGTGCTTGGTATGTTCTTTGACAGAAAGATGCGTCGATAGGGGGGGAAGAGCAGATCAGTGGTTGTACAGTAGAGGTAAGAGACAATGGCTTCTATGATCGGTCGGCTGGATCGGCTTATCGGAGTTGATGGGCTTGGTTGGCTGGCTGCAGGTTTATCTTTGTGTGCTGGTGGTGCTGCTGCTGCTGCTCGGAGATTGACTTTGTCTTGGGATGATAATGAAAATGGATTTTGGAGAAATATAATCTGAATAGGTATAACACGCGTGTGTGTGTGTGTGTGGAGGGAGCGAAGGGAGAAGGGCAGAGGACAAGGGTGTGAATGAGTCTTGAATCAGCAAAGACAGAGGCGAGGGAGTGAATGAGAAGAGTAGAGAGAGGAGTGGGTTGGTAGAAGTGAAGAAGAGAAGGGAAAAGAGAAAGAGAAAGAGAAAAAGAAGAGAGGAGAAAAGAAGGAAAGAAGCGGAAGAGAAAAGAAAAGAGAAGAATAGAGAGAGAGAGGGGGGGGGGGGGGGGGGGGGGGGGCAAAGAAAGCGTGTGAGAGAACAGAAGGAAAAGGAAAAGGAAAAGGAAAAAGGAAAAAGGAAAAAGAAAAAGGAAAAAGGAAAAAGGAAAAGGAAAGAAAGAGTATCCGGGGAAAGGAATAAGAGCAAGAGTGAGGATGATTATACAGTATTAGTTCTATAGACGGAAAGACAATGGAAGGGGGTGTGACAAAGTGAACAAAGGAACCACTGACTGAACGGACTGGCTGTAAGAGTCAAAGGAAGGGAGGAAAAAAGAAGGGCCAATGGCAGTCTGTTTGTGTGTGCAATCTTATCTCTTTATGGCTGGTTAGTCTTGCTGTTCCTTTTTACCTTTTCACCTCGTGGCAATGGTATGTATACTGTATATATATGTATAGTACTGTGCCATCCTATCCGAGCCTCTTTTTTTTTTTTTTTTATTATTATTGAATGCGATAGGGAACTGTTACTTACTCTGATTGACGGTCACCAAGTTCAGTATTTGCATGGATATGCACACCATACATCAGCCCCCCTCGCCTTCTTTGGTTGCTTGGACAAGCAGGCAGATTGTCTGACATGTTCAAGATGATTATTGTCAGACAACAGGACAAAGGGACACAGGTTCGATTTGCTCCGAGTGTGAATGCGAGTGCGAGAATATGACAAAGAAAAGAGAAAGATCCGTAGACATGTGAACATCAAAAAAAATCCTTTCCTGCGTCTGTGACCACTGAAATGATTGGCTGTACTGGTCCTGCACACTGGTTACTTGTTTGTATGTCACACACCCACCCCACACACATATGCTGCGGTCTAAACTAGACACATATACTGACAGTGGCGCGTACTATTTTTCCCACTCCATCTCCATGTCCACAACACATCCATCTACCAGTCCATGTAGGGATAGACAATAACAAACAGCAACAACAACATGGCAACCCACATTCATCATATATCCAACAAGGGCAAAAAAAAAAAAAAAATAACCAAATACGCGTCTTTTTGTCACTCTCCCCTCTCTCCACACGTGTTGCCTACTATGTTCATGTACTTGTTCAATTGGTCAATGATCATCATTGGTAGCTATGCTTTCGATTTACGCGTTTATCGTCTGAGGAACACTGGATAATCTGCTCGAGATTGCACTGTGTCTCCCTGCTCTTCTAAAACTCTCCTGTTGTCTCCTGGGGAACACCGGACAATCTCATCCAAACGAGACCGTGGCCATCTCCGTTCTTCTAAGCCTTTGCTACACTCTCTTATTCATAATCTCTCACTCTTTCCCTTCCCTGTGTCTATTTTCCCTCAAACCTCTTTTCATTCAATGACACCGGTTACTCTCTCTTCCATCTTGAGAGAAAAGAAATGAGAAAGACAAAATGACTCCGCGAAGAAGAAAGAGAGAAATAAAGAGGATAAAGACTTTGACTCCTTGTTTGCTTCTCTGTTTGAATGTTTGCCTCCTGAACGATGAAAAAAATAATGTATTCATCTGTAACAACAACAACAACAACAAAAGACAATACGATAGTGACCCTTTTTGTTGTTCACAAAATGAGAGTCGGTACGGATGGATGGATGGCTGGTACTCGACTGTTTGACCGAACATAAAGGCCTTCTTTTTTCTCTCTTGTCCCTTGGCCATGGTCCTTTAAAAATGGAGAGAGCGAGAGTGGTGAGCAGGAAGGGGGAACTATAGAAGGGCAGTGTCGATTCAGACAAGGAAGATTTGCGAGTGAGGACGAGAGGTGAGGACTAGGAGAGAAAGGGAAGAGGGTGATAGAAGAATATTTCAAACCAAGAAAACGAGAAATGAACTACAAGAAGGAAGGAAAAAGAGAGAGAGAGAAAGAGGTAAGATACATGGTCCATGATCCATAGTCCATGCAGAGTGTGTGCCACTAACAGTTATGTACTGATATTTCATTTTTTTTTTTTTTTTTTTTTTTTTTTTTCAGGCACGATCAAGAGCGCCCAAAAGCAAAAATAAAGTAATTTTGGGTTCATCAGTTGCATATGCTGTGATATGTGAGTGGCCGTGTCTCACTCACGCCCACTTCCACTTCTCTTAGCTCGTCTCAAACTTGTCTGTCTCCTTATTTTACCCTTTTTTTTTTTTTTTTTTTTTTTTGTTTCTTTTCCTGTCGTCCCTTTTCCTTTCTTTTTCCTTTTTTCCCTTTTCTTTGTCATTCCCTTTCTTTTTCTTTTTCGTTTCTTCTTTGTTCCTCTTTCGTTCCCCTTCATTTTTTTTTTTTTTTTTTTTTTTTTTAATTATTCCTTCCACCTTTTCTTTTATCTTTACTTATTCCTCTTCCCTCACTCCTCTCCATTCGCACACGTCTCCCAAGGGAAAGAGACAGCAACAATATCAAACAAACAAACAACACACATCATACCTTCCTCTCTTCCTCTATTTCCCTCCAATAGTACAAGCACAGCGTATACCATATCATATCAATCAACAAGTACCCCTTTTCCCATTTCTACCTCATACTACTCGTGCTACGTACAGTCTTTCTTCTTCTCGTCCCACCCTCTCCTTCTGACTGACTTACTGACTGACCATACAAAACTCATTCATTCATCAACAAAGAAGGGATCTTGACTGCAAACAAATGATGTCCGATTCCCAATGGCCTCATCAGCCACAACCAGCAACCGCCCTTGCCAGTCTCCAGACCATTGACCAGGCCAGGGCTGAGCTCGAGGCTCGCCTCATGGGCATCCATAACGACCTCCAGCTCACCCAGACCATCGGACTTCTCTTTGTCAAGCGCCAGGAGGACCTCAAGCACTGCTTCGACCAACTCCAGGAACTCAAGCAACAGGAGGCAGCATCATTAGGAACAGGACGGCAACAGCAACAAAATCAGGAACCCCTGCCAGACACATTACGGGAGCAACTTGCAATGCTCGACAAGGAGTTTCAGGAAGGGCAGAATGGCATCCTGGGACTCAAGGGACTCATCGACGCACAGTTGGTAAGAAACAGGACTTTCTCCTATATCAAATGGGCAGTACACTTCACGTTTGTCATTATATGATGGACATGAAAGGATAAAGCATTACTTGACTTCTTTTTTTTTCACTCATGTGTGCCTTTCCTTGCACGGTGAGCTCAAAAGGATGAAGGATCACTTTTTTTCTTTTCTTTTTTTACTCCGGTGTAATGCTTTGCTTGTATCGTATATTTCTTTTTATTTTCTACACAATTGTGCCGCAACCACATTCCTTGCATTCCTTTGAGGGTTACAGCCTTTCTCTTTTCTCTCTCCTCTTTGCACACCTCCTTGTTTCTCTATATTCCCTTGCCATTTCTCTCTTACGTTTCTTTTTCACTACTATCCGTTGGAAGGGGAGGAGTGAGTTCGTCTTGTCCGTGTTCCCATTCCAGCGAACAATTGGCACAATTCGCACAAAATAGCGCTAAACCACGAACCAACCACCCAATCACCGTCTTTCTGCTCACTTTAACAGCCAAGAAAAAAAATCTCCATCTAAAAAAATAAGTGCTCTCAACATATACAAGCGCATATGAAAGTTAATTACATTGCGGCCCCTATTGGAGAGTGGGATTGGGTCGGGGAGAAGGGGCTACAATGAACCAGCTTGGTTTATTATTATCGCTCGCAATTGTTTACTTAGGCTGGTGACTGGGGGATGTCGGTGTACGAGGTGGGAGTTTTGTGGCTCTCGTTTATTTTTTTCTTGTTTTGTTTTTCTTTCTTCAGTAATCTCTGGGAACTGAGATTTGTCTATTCTTGGCGGTATTGAAGGTATTGCATTCAAGCTACTTTTCGCTTTTCTATTAGTATGCTGTATCTGTGAATGGACGAGAGAGGCGACAAAAAGATAACAATAAGGCAACGGTTTGAATGCGTGAGAGTAATGAGAGGGCAATGCATAAGAGCACATCGTGGATATAATACCACTATTTCTTGTTTTTTTTAGTGAAGAGCAAAAAAGTAAAGAGCAGTAAACTGCTGCAAGATGGGTGATTCAATCCTGTAGTGTCTTTCTTTCTTCTTCGAGCTGCCAAGAAGACAGGGGAGAGTGAGGCAGTGAGAGTGAACAAAGCCTTGAACTGTCTCCCCTTGCGAACATTGTGCATGAATACTTCGAGGGTGGACACCTGTACCATCCAGTCTCTCTCCATTACTCCTTTTTTTGTCGTTGGTATCAAGCCATCCTTCCCGAACATTCGCCTTACTCTTTATTGTTGTATGAATTGTAGCCTACGATAGCGATTCAGCCTCCTCAAGCAGACTCGACGACACGGTCGGGGTCGAATGTCCTCGGACCAAGTGCACTGCCCTCAAGCGTGCTGCCAACACAGACAATCACCAAGCCCCGGCGCCACAAGGTCGTGGTTCCCTCAGCCCCTTCGATCAACGATCCTGCATTTCCCGTTCAGATTCAGGAGGAGCTGTTGAACCAGGTCCGTTACTGGACTTCGCAGGCCGAGATGAAGGAAAAGCTGAACCAGGAATACGATACCAAGATCTCTGAGCAGGAAAGGATCATTGATGCTCTTAACAAGCAGCGACGCATGCGCGAGGAGAGCGATGGTGAGTATCTGGATATAGCTGGTTTTTTTTGAGCACTTTTGCTGTATTGTTTCAGCTCCTTGCTTTTGCATATGTCGTTTGTCTACATACATGTGCGCTTGTTTATGTATGTTAACTGACATAAGGGTTCCTTCTTTGTTATGATTATTAGAGCGCCTGAAAGAAGACCAATGGAATCTGGAGTTGATGAACCAAGAGCTTCGGACACAGTGTGCGGATTTGCAGCAGCAGCTGTCGCGGTCGCTGCACGAGAATGGCAAGGTCCAGAAGGCACTTACAGCAGCATCGGAGCAAGTGGAGCAGATGAAGGATAAGGAGGAGCGGACTGCTGGCCAGTTGGAGTTAACAAAATCTCGGCATGAGCAGGACATGGTAGCCATGCGGAAACACAGCGCAGGGATCCAGCGCGAAAAGTCCGATTTGATGAAGAAGATGGAAGAACTCAAGGTGACCATGGCAGCCCAGCAACAGAAGCTGGCCAAGAAGGCAACCATGGAGGCGATTGCACTTGCTCAGGAGAGGGAAGAGTTGTTGCTTGAGCCCGAGAGTCCCATCGAGGCACCCGTCTTGATCCAGGCACCCCCTCGTCTGCTCAGTAACGATGATTTGCCCGGTACTGCCTCTGCAGCTGTGATCCCTGGAGCACCCGAGCCCAAGGTTGCCTCGCTGGCTCGAGAGACCTCGTTTGCTCACCAGCAGTCGATCATCAGCGAGCTCCAAGCCAAGCTGAGCAAGGAGATCTCGGAGAAGGAGCAGTTGTTGGCCGCCAAGGACGAGTTACAATTGGAGAAGGAGGAACTTGCCAAGATGTTGGCTGACAGCGAGGAGACCATCGAGCACCTGCGGTTCGGAGGACTGGACCCCGCTGTTGCTGGTACTGCTGCTGTCGGTACCGGTGCTGCTGCGGGCGAGACACTTTTGGGATTGGGAGGACAGGAGACAAGAGCTGTTGCTGACGAGGAGGACCGCAGCCTACCCTCGATGCGCCCAGTCTCACCTATGCATGTTGGTGGACTCTTTGCGGAGCTGGCTCTTGCAAAGTCGACTGAACCCGCCAAGCCTGCAACAGAATATAAGGATCAGGAGACTGCCTCGGAACCCATTGAAAGCTGGATCCACTCTATCCCTGGATTGGTCCCCGCTCCTGTCGAGAAGGAGAAGATCGTCGAGGTGCCTGTCGACAAGATCGTAGAGGTTGAGAGGATCGTTGAGGTCGAGAAGATTGTCGAAGTCCCAGTCGAGAAGATTGTTGAGGTGGAGAAGATTGTTGAGGTGGAGAAGATTGTTGAGGTGGAGAAGATTGTCGAGAAGGAGAAGATCGTCGAGGTGCCCGTCGACAAGATCGTGGAGGTTGAAAAGATTGTCGAAATTGAGAAGATTGTCGAGGTCCCAGTTGAAAAGATCGTGGAAGTCGAGAAGATTGTGGAGGTGCCAGTCGAAAAAATCGTTGAGGTCGAGAAGATCGTTGAAGTCCCAGTGGAGAAGGTTGTGCATGTTGAGAAGGTTGTCGAAGTGCCCGTCGACAAGAGCATGCTTGTCGAGAAGATTGTGGAGGTGCCAGTCGAGAAAATCGTGGAGGTGCCAGTCGAGAAAATCGTGGAGGTCGAGAAGATTGTCGAGGTTCCCATTGACAAAATCGTGGAGATCGAGAAGATTGTCGAGGTACCGGTTGACAAGATTGTCGAAGTGGAGAAGATCGTCGAGGTCGAGAAAATTGTGGAAGTTCCCGTCGACAAGATCATAGAGATCGAGAAGATCGTGGAAGTTGAAAAGATTGTGGAAGTGCCAGTCGACAAGATTGTCGAGGTCGAGAAGATTGTCGAGAAGATCGTCGAGGTCGAGAAGATTGTCGAGAAGATCGTCGAGGTCGAGAAGATTGTTGAAGTCCCCGTTGAAAAGATTGTCGAGGTGGAGAAGATTGTCGAGGTGGAAAAGATTGTCGAGGTGGAGAAGATTGTCGAGAAGATCGTCGAGAAGATTGTCGAGGTCGACAGAGTCAGGGACGTCAAGGAGCTCGCTGCTGCCAGAGCTTCGGAGAAGACTCAGGCTGCCACCAGCTCTGTTGCCACCAACACGGAGCCCAAGGCATCGACCAGCACCACCGCTACCAACACTGATATCACCACCACCCACTCAACTGCCACCAGCACCGATCCCATCTCTCGCCGCAAGGACTCCGCTTCGACCGCGTCGTCTACACATAGGAACGGTCTGTTGCCCGATATTGTCACAGGAAAGGACGCCAAGAGCGGCACTCTTTTGGACTCACAGACGCTCACCACCCCCACCGTCACCGGTCTCGAGGTCGCGTCTGTCCGTATTCCAGAGATTCTTGATGAAGTTCAGCAGATTGCTCAGGTTAAGACCACCGAGCCTGCATTTGTCGATCCCTTCACTGTCGATGAGTCGACTCCTCCTCAAGCAGCCAAGGTTCTCAAGGAGCTTGAGCTCGAGGTTACCGAGCCCGTTCCCCGCTTTGTCCCCTCAGAGATTCCTTTGGATGACGAACGTCGCCACACTTGCGACATGAGCCAGAGCATGCCCGATTCGACTCAACATGCTGCTCCTCCAGTCCCTTCCCTGCCCAAGGACATCGTTGCCGCATCCAGACCTCAGACTGCCTTGATGTCCGACAACGGACAAGAATTCCGTGTCTCCTTCGGATCGGCCTTCGGATCGGCCATGGAGACTGGCCGCATCGAACCCGTCTACGTCGACAAGGAGGCTGCTGCTGCTGCTTCTGCCGCTGCCATGACTGATTACGATTTTAGCGATGTCGACAGTATTCACAGCAAGCACCAGCATGAAGACTCACACAGCATGATCTCGCCCGGCCGTCCCGCGACTGGCCCACCCTCAAGCCTCTTGGCCCGTGCGGCCGCAAGAGCAAGCATGGCATCAGAGTTGGATGTCATGGCTTTGAACGAACCCTTTATGAATACCCGTAATGCTAGCAGCAGCAACTTGTCTGTCTCAGGAATGATCAACAACAACACCACCACCACTACAAACAACAACATTCATGGCCAGCTTGGCCATTCACTTATCAGCAACTCTGGTCCTGGTTCGCCTGGACCTATCACTTACCCTGCTCGAGCATCGTCGATCCGATCGGAGAAGCGCTTTGTCAGCGCTTCACCCCCTCAGTCGTCGGGACTCTCTCGGCCCCCCATGCCTACTGGCGCCGCTGTCATCTCTTCAACTACCCGCACCGCCTACACCTTCCAGAACAGCTCCAGCCAGGTGTACATCCCGCAGAGCAGCAGCAGCATCCACCAGCAACAGACACAATACCAGCACATTACGGACTCTTCTGGAGCAAGCATCAGCCATCAACGTAGCTACCGCCCCTCGCCTAACGGATCCGTCTCGAGCATGTCGACCGACTATGGTGGAAACCAGCATGACCGTCGCGGTTCGGTGAGCTCGAACTATGACGGCAACTCGACGGCGACAGACCCGACGATGATCCAGGCGATCACGCAGACCATGATTGGAGACTACCTCTGGAAGTATACCCGTCGCCCCATGGCCAGCGTCATCAGCGAGAAGAGACATCGCAGATACTTCTGGGTCCATCCTTACAACAAGACCATCTACTGGAGTCTCAACAACCCTGCCGCCGATGGTTCCCGCGAGCAGCGCGCCAAGTCTGGTACATATCCTTGTTTGTTAACGCTGTGTTGAGGTGTTAGCCAGGGATAACAAACTATGCAGCTGACTAACTCGTCTCCTCTTTTTATTTTTCATTATTATCATTGAATGAAACAGCATTGATTATTGCCGTATTTCAGATTACGGATGAGAACACGACCGGCAACTCGGACTTGCCCAACGTCAGCTTGCTTGTCCAGACCTCCAACCGCAACCTCAAGCTCACCGCCCCCACGCGCGAGAAGCACGAGCTTTGGTACCAGGTAACCTACTTTTTTGTTTTCATTCTGTTCATCTTCTTTGTTTTCGTTGTATTCATGTTTGTTTTCATTCTGTTCACCTTCTTTGTATTCGTTGTATTCATCTTGTTTGTTCTCGTCATATTCACCTTGCTTGTTTACACTATGTCCACTGTGATTTTTCATATTTACTTTTATTTTCTTTTCACAACTGCCTCCACCTTGTATGTCTTTGCTGGTTATTAACACAACAATTTCTTTTTTTTTTTTTTTTTTTTTTACAAAAAATTGATAATTAGTCTCTCGCATACTTGTTGTCGCGTCCTTCAACTCCTGGCGTGGACATGCCAAGCGACAATCAGACATGGTCCGAGGTTCAGGCTGCACGTGGAGTAACTTCCGATACCTTGTTGACCATCCGCAACGACAAGACTGTCCGGAAAAAGGGCTCCTTCAACCGTCTTCAGTCGATGTTTGGTCGCTCCAAGGAGAATTCTCCCGCCGGTTCCCCTCGTCAACAACACCACCAAGGGTCATTGGGAATGAACTCTGGAATGTCGTCGACCTCTGTCAACTACAGCGGCATGCCTCCACCACCACCCTTGTCGAGAGGCAGTAGCGGTGGTAATGCCAGTGTTGTGAGCAGTGTGGTAGGATACCCGAGCCATATGAGCAACTCTCAGAACACGGTTGGAGGATATGGTACGATGAATGGAGGACCGATTATGTCGCAGCAGGCGAGTTCGTCGGTGGATACGAGTAGTATGAGTCCACGGTCGAGACTGCAGCAGGCGTCTTCCTCGGGGGCGTATGAGGACGAGTACCGGGGCGAGGGTGAGTATGATGACGAGGATGAAGAGGATGAGGACGATGAGGATGATGGTGAGCTCCCTGAGCATGTCCGTCAGTGCTGTGATGGCAAGCATGATATTGGCTCCCTGGACCACCACCACTAGCAAACATATAACACACATATACTTACACTAATACCTACCAGCCATTGATACAAAAATACACATAAAACAAACATCATCTTTTTTTTGCTGTCAATTATCATTTGACCGTTGACTCATACGGATGATCCATGGATTGTACCTGAATGTTTGTTACTTCGTTATTCGTTAGCAATAAAAGTATCCAGTCAGAAGTAGCATTCCTCTACGCAAGGCAGACTATCTCTTCGCTGGACCCTTTTTTATTGCTTGAATATCTTTGTATGTGTGTGTGAGTGTGAATGTGTGTGTGTGTGAGAGAGAGTGTGTGTGAATGTGTAGTGTGCAGTGTGTTTGGATAGCTGCTGCTGCACTGTCAGTGTCCCCCACAGCCCATTCCTGTCTCTGTTTGCTCTGTCCATCTCTCTTTCTCTCCATAGTCGAGTCGACCCTCTTTCTCAATCTCTTCTACTCTTTAGCTTTTACCCTCCAAGGAATAAGAATAATAATAATAATATCCGATTGAATACTTCCTTTTCTTTCTTGTTTACTTTTCACTCCTGCCCTCCTGCTTTCTTCCTTCTCTTCACTTCCTTTCTTCTCCTCACTCACTCTTTCCTCACCTTCCTTCTTCTTCACAGCAGCAGCATCATCTCCAAATGGCATTCGTGGCGCCAGAACCAAACACGTTTTACCCAATCCCTCCAGGCCAACTGCCACCGGGTTTCATCCCCCCTCCCCCAGGAACGGCAGTCCGCGGGATTCCCATCGTCGTGCCCTTAGGACACGAGATGCTCATCTCCCCCGAGGGGTTCCCGGTTTTTGTACCCGAACGAGCACTCGCCCAGGTCAACGGGTCTCCTGTTGCCCTCCAACAACAGCACCAGCAACAACAGCACCAGCAACACCAGCAGCAGCATATTCAGGCAACACCCCCGCCTCCAGCACCGTTGGTCCCAGCTCCGCCATCGAGACATAATACCATGTCTGCACATCAATTTGCTGGTGCGGCTGCTGCAACAAGTCAGTTCACACCCCCACCACCAATGCCTCCACTGCCCACTATGGTCTCTCAACAGCAAACGGCGATGCCATACCCTGTCCCAACGGGAAATCCACTTTCATTACCAGCACAACAACAACAGCAGAGCTATCCAGCCCCGAACCATGCCCCACCTCTTACACAAGCACTCCCACCTTTCTCACCAATGACGACCATGCCCACTCCTTCTGCAATAGTGCCTCCTCAACCTCTACAGCCAGTACAACAACCTTTAGCGGCAGCACCAGCATTGACATTTGCAAGTATCGTCACTTCCTTCAGGACCTCTTCAGAAAGTGTCCAGGCCTGGACATTCTACTCTCTGGGTCTATCTCAACACTCGAGCCAAAAGGAGATTGTCATTACGCTACGTCAACGACCTGGCCAGTATACTCTTGAGAGTGTTCAGCCTATCATGTACCAACTCTATCATCAGATGAATTCTCATATCCAGTCCTCGGGAGGTCGACCTCTCGGCGCTGGACAGGTCTTCCCGTGCCGGTTGAATACTCCAGACGTTGGGGTGTTGGACAGGGCCGTGCTGTTGATTCATGCCCCTGCAGAGTGTAAGGGCCAGCTGGAGAACAAGGATGTACTTTATGGACTCATTGCGACCATGGACGAGATGGCTGTGTTCTCGAAATACGGCGCGGCGAGATGTTTGACGAATATGGGCAACGACTTGGAGACGTGGCCGGTGCCTCTGTGGTCGGACTGGTCAAGACCTTCGCTGGTCAGTTTACAGGACTTTGAGGGTTCGTTGACGGAGCGAGTGAGCGTCTTGGCAACCAAGAATATTGTGGCGACCCTGGATACGATTTCGCATCGGTTGATGTTGGTCCTCTCCGCCAGTGCTCTGGAACTCATCCAACAGGACTTGAGGAGGTTCCCTCCGGCCAGCGGTCCCGTTGGTGGAAGTGGGTTTTCATCAGACTTGACAAGAGTCACTTTCTTGTTAGATATCGATGCGGGTGCACAGGCGTATCTAACCTGGAGGAATGGACAAGAAGGGCCTGCGATTTTCAATGCGCGCCCGAACCCAACTAGTTTCCATGGATGCTGGATTACGATGAGCGGAATTGGAACGCATGAGGTCGCGACCATTCAGGAGGGAGTTGCACCGAGGGAAGATGGGATTGAATTGAAAATGCGGGCGGCGACTTGGGAGCGGTTCTATCAGGCGTTGATTTCCAAGACCCCAGCCGTTGTCCCTGTCGGTGCCGAGACCGTTCAGTTGAGCTATGCTTAGTAGAATAGAATGCCAGGGAGGACAATCTAGGATGCCTTCGCTGAATACCCAAACTTGTTTCCCCAAGGACTTCACCTTTGCCTCGGCTGTGTGGAGGAAGCAGAGAACCAGGATGGAAGCTAGTCCAACCTTTTCTAATAATACAATAATTAAAGTACGCACGTGATGCATGTTGAAGCTGCCCAACCGTCGCGTTTTACGTCTTTGCCTCGCTTGAGTTTTGGCTGTTTGCCCCATCTCCTCTTCACACTTGACATCACATTCCTCGTCAACACAATGGCCTCGACAACACTCAGGGCCAACAAGGCCAGCAAGGCCAAGGCAGATACAACAGGCGCAGGCACTTCTTCTTCTTCTAATCCACACAAAACAACTACCACCTCCACGTCAACATCAACAACTGCGACAACATTGACACACTCATCAACTTCAACAATGACGACGCCAGAGCCACCAAAATTGAAGCACTTGGCAGTATACCGGTACGCGACTTGGTTGGAGGAGAACCAGCTCAAGAAGACTGCTGTCTGGATCGCCGTTGCTGCCGCTGTTCTCGTCCGCTGGACTGTCGGTCTTGGACCCTACTCTGGTACCTTTTTTTGCCCTGTCGCTTTCGTGCAGCTGCAACTGAAGGCGTCATCACACCCTTACGACTATCATCTTCAGCATCGCGCATTGCTTTTATCAAAACTAACCAAAAAATACGTTGTGTATGATAGGCCAGGGAGTACCACCACGGTTTGGAGACTATGAAGCGCAGAGACATTGGATGGAGCTGACGATCCACCGACCGATCCGGGAATGGTACTCTGACCATTCCAAGTGGTGGGACCTTGACTACCCACCCCTCACCGCCTATGTCTCCTGGATCTGTGGCTTCCTGTATGTCATTTTCTTTATTCTCTGGATTATGGTGCCATTTTCCTAGTATTGTTGCCGATTCAGGCAGTAAACGGCTTTCTTTTACTGATTACTTCTTCCTCATTATCATATCATGATCAAACAATGGAATAGTGGGGCCAAGATAAACCCAGAATGGTTTGCATGGGAGACTTCTCGCGGGTATGAATCCGTCGACGCAAAGCTCTACATGCGCTCAACAGTCTTGATCTTTGAACTCTTGATCTACATCTCCTCAGTCGTCGTATTCACACAACGCTGGTTCGCCCACAAGCCCTGGACGCGTCAACATACCGCCCTCCTACTGATCCTCCTTCAACCGGGCGTTATCTTGATCGACTCTGGTCATTTCCAGTACAACACCGTTATGTTGGGACTGGTGGTCTGGGCGGTGAACTTCTTTTTAGCAGATCAAGATGTCTTGGGCAGTGTTGCGTTCTGTTTGGCCCTTGGGTTTAAACAGATGGCACTCTATTTTTCCCCCGCTGTCTTTGCCTACTTATTGGGCAAGTCCTTCCGCCAAGGCTTCTTTGGGTGGTAAACTTTCTACTTTTTTTCATGCTTAGAGTATGCGGAGGAAATTGTGGACCAGGAAAATAGATCACTGACTATCATTCCGCGTATCTTAACCCACACATATAATAGTATCTGGAAGTTGATCAAGCTGGGAATGGCTGTCGTTCTGACTCTAGGCTTACTGTTTTCGCCTTGGATGCAGTCAAAGGAAGAGATTCTGCAGGTCGTGCACAGGATCTTCCCAGTCTTCCGCGGGCTCTACCAGGACAAGGTTGCAAACGTTTGGTGTGCCGTCAATATCGCCATCAAACTCCGTGAGCGCTTTACCATCCAGGACCTCGTCCGCTTCAGGTATAAACAACTACTACTTTACAACGCGTGCAGAATGCACAATCATAACAGAAAGCTAACAAGAACATCTATGTTCTATTTTATTACTCTTAAAGCACGCTGGCGACGTTGTTGTCTTTCTTGCCCTCGCTAGTCCACTTAGTCGCAAAGCCAACAAAGCGCGGTCTGATCTACGGTCTGATCAATTCATCCCTGTCCTTCTTCCTCCTCTCCTTCCAAGTCCACGAGAAATCCATCCTCCTGCCTGCCCTTCCAATTACCCTTCTCATTCTGGACGAGCCTGCCTTGGGCGCCTTGTTCAACACCTTGGCCACGTTCAGCATGTTCCCGCTTTTGAGACATGAAGAACTGACGACACAATATTATGTTCTTCTGGGACTCTGGGTCTGGATGACCACTGGCACCTTCAGCAACGTCTCCTCCCTCTTGAAGTTCCTTTCCGCTGTAAGTTTTCATCACTTCTTTTCTTCCTCTCACTCGTACTTTTTCTGATGCTTTCTCCCTCTGTCAGCCTTTAAAGCACGCCTTGCTAATAGCTTCATCACTCATCTCCCTCTATCATTAGTTGAACCTCCTAGTGATTGCATCGATGCATTTGGGAGAGATGTTTGTGGCTCCACCAGCACGGTACCCAGACCTGTATGCAGTACTAAACTCGCTCTGGAGTGCGGCGGGTTTTGTCTTGTACTGGGCCTACTTCAACTATCGCCAGTTCACGATGGTCAACACCCCCAAGATGGGCTTCCGCATCACAAAGTCAAAGTCTTACAAACTTGCTTAGAACTTTTGTCGTTTTCGCTACTGGAAGAATAAAAACCTCGATGCTAGTATCCCAGTGCATGTTCTGCGTTTTTGTATGTCCTGGGTACAATTATGAATTATATCTGCAACTATTTATCCAAAAACTCGCATGATCAGCGTTGTCTGCTGTTATGATGATTTATTATCGCTGTCGATTGCTTGCTGCAGATTGAATCCCTGTCAAACCTGACATACTCTTCTCTCAAATACCTCATATCTCGTCTCTCTCAGAAACCAAAAGAAAAAAAGAGAGAAAAAAGGTTATCCACGGAGTGCCCGAAGACGCTCAGAGAGATCATCCTGTTCCTTGGCTTCGGCTTCCTTGCTGGACTTGTTAAGAAGGGTATCGGGTGTCTCTCTGAGCACCTGGTTGAGCTCGAGACCATGTTCGTCTGCGACCTGGTGCATCAGCGTGTCGACCTCGTCCTGAGGTGTTGTCAACGCCGACTGGTTGCCCATCGTGTTCTCCATGTACTGCGTCTGTACGTCCAGATCCTCAAACTGACTCTCGAACTTGTCCATCACCATCGATATCTGTAGAGTAGGATATGTTTATGAAGATGAAAAGGATTAAATATCGTAAAGTCACTTGTCCAGTATGGAAAACCTTTGCGTCGATAATACGTAGAACTGAGAAACAGATGATACCTTTTCGAGGTTCATGGATTCCATGGCTTTATCCATGCCTTTGACAACGCTGGCCATGGACATGGTGACGTTGCGCATAGTGACGGCGGTCTGGACACGAGAGGCGACGGCGTCGATTCTGGAGGAGAGGCGGAGCAAGTTGAGACCCTCGTTCTTTTTCCGGATCGCATTGGCGGCGTAGATCCTTGCTCCCTCCATATTTCCCTGTTGAATCGCCTATTTTGTCGTAGGGTTGGTTATAAGGCGAGAGAGGGAGTGTTAGTTGAGCTCGGTTAAGATTTCTTTGGGAGGTTTGCCTAGGGAAAGTCGAAGGGTAAACGATTGCGGTGTTTCTACTAGATATTCGATCATTGGCTTGGCGAATTTTTGTAACATTCAAAAAAAAGGACGAAAGGGTTCAACAGAACTACGAGAAGAAAAGGTAGGGGCTGTCAAAAAGTCGAGGGAATTTACCTTCTTCAGCTTGGCCTTTTCGAGTCCTTCATCCTTGGTGCACTTCTTTGCTTGACGCTGCAACTGCTTCGTCGTGAACTATATGACGAAAGGGTGAATGAATAAAAATAACAACAGCAACGTGTCAACATCCATGTGGCCGTATGAGAAAAAAAAAAAAAAAAAAGGCCATGAGCGAATCGACTGCTGGTAGTGTCGGCGTCCATGTTCTTCCTGGCTGTGTCCTTCTGTTTGTGTAATGTCGTGTGAGTTGTAGAGCGGTTGTTATCCTGTGAGAGTGAGCGCCGTCCCTTCCTGTCGTTGACGTACTTTGAGCTGGAACAGACTTTCTAAGTAAGTAGAAAGAAGTGGCCATAAGTGTTAGCACAGGAGGTACCACGTATGCGGTAGGGAAGTGTACTTTGTAGAAAGTGATCAGCTAGTTGTTAACGCACTCTCGAGGTTGCTCATGGCTGAATGTGTGTATGAGGTAGTGGAGGTGATGTAGTGGATATGCGGCAAGGAGAAGGGAGTACGAAAGGAAGAAATAAAAAAGAAACGTAAGTAGAAGAAGAATAAGAAGAAGAAGAATAAGAAGAAGGAAGCGTTGAAAGTTTGAGAAGAGGGAGAGAGAAAAGAACAAGGCTGGCTGGAACTGACCCACACGTCGTTCCGTCTGTCTGTTGCGTGCCACAAGAACAAAATGTAGAAAGAAAAAAAAGTGACGCAAAGCCACGGTGAACGAATGCGGGTCACCTCTCAGCTTAAAATGAGCTGCTCTATGCTTCCTTTCCTTGCTTACTTGAACCCACAAGATACCCACACACACACAAACGAAAACGCGCCTATCGTTCCTTTCGATACAAGTGCAAGCAATTGAATCATGTACATCTACATATTGTTGGACAACCGATTTCCTCATCGTTATTTATTTGAAAAGAAAAGTATTCGCAGCCAGAGTTGTGAAAAAGAATAAAAAGGAGGATCAGAATCTGTGTGCGTCTGTCTTCATGTCATAATATGCAGAAGTACCTGAGATAACATCATATCCTTCATTTCTTTCTTTTCCATACATTCTTCCTCGTCTTTACTCTTGCTCCAATTGCTAAAATGTAAGAGACACTTGCTTCAATATCTCTGAAACACCCATCTTCACAACGGTCAACTGGAAGAGTAGCCAAACTAATGATATCTCCTCTTGTTTAGCCGCACAAAAGAAGGGATCAATTGGTCACTGTAAGATGTCCGGTGGTTAAGTAGCACTTCCCTGTTGCATGAAGACAAGACAGAAGAAGGAGGGGGCTGCCTGTTTGCTTCAAAAAGGAAGCGCTCGAAACCAGAACTCAGACTAACAGTCAAACAACATTCACTTGATCTCTCTTTGAAGTGAACGGATGCGAAGAGCCATAGGGCATAAAACTCCAATTGTATGAGAGGGTGAGTGTTCAGATGACAAGAAAAGAGGCTTCTACTAGTTGGCAGCAAAAGGAACAAAAGGAATACACGAGGAGGATGGAGTAGAAAGAAAGGTTGAAAAAAACAAGATCACACTTGTTCTGCACAAAGAAATCACAGGTGGAATCTCCCTGAATCGCAAGTCTTAACAAATTTGATGGGTCGGGTTTATTCTATAGTACGCCATGGCACTGACGCATCGTGGGAGGAGGAAAGAGTACAAGAAAATAGGAAATAAGAAGACATGAGAACAGCAAGCATTACGAAAACGAACGATAGCAAATGAAAAAAGTGAAAAAAAAACCACGAAGTAGTATAACAAGGAATAGAAATGGTGCACAGAGATCAACTCTATCTCCATCTCTCTTATCTCTCGCCCTCTCTCTCACTTGCACAGTGATAGGCAAGCTTCAATCATATCCATATCGCTATACTTTGGGCTGCATGCACAGCTTGCGCCCTCTAAACAGACTCAAGTGTAACCGTGTCTTTGATCCATCTGTTCTCTGCAGCACAATCTATCGTAGTACATGCCAACGGACGAATATAGTGTTAGCTCATATAGACTAACATATGTTATATCTTTCAAGTGACCTATGAATGGCACATTACGTACCCAATCGCTTTCAAGAGTGACATATTTCGCATTGTACTTGCCAATAGAGGCATCCAACACCACAACCGCATCATTGGGCTTGTACCAGATGCCATCCACCATACACCGACTGCCATCCACATAGATTTCCACATCATTCCGTCCTCCTATATATACAAGAGTGAGGTAGACGTTAGCATGTTGTTCAGTATAAATCATTAGCAAGAAAGATGCGGATCAAATTCATACGACAAAGTAGACGCACCATAGTATGTTCCTGTGGGTGGCATGTTGGACAAAGGTGGAGGTGGATAGTCATTCACACTTGGCCACCGGCTATTCGAGCCATGCCTTGACGACGATGATGGTCCTGTTGAAATGGGTATCGATGGAGGCAACGGTCCTCCGTATCTTTGCTGATATTGTTGTTGATGGTGTTGGTATTGTTGTTGCTGCATCTGTGCCTGTGGATCCATGCCGACAGGTTTTGGTTGTGGAAGTAGCCTCGTGAGCTATATGTTCAACATCATAATATACAAATTAGCGGCCGTACAGGAGACCCAGTCATTTAAAACTGCCGGATTCTGTCTAGCATCACGAAAACTTACGCCCATGAGTGCAAAGTCATCCTGAAGTTCCGACCGAGTAACCATCGACAGCTTGCTACTCGTAGGGAAACCGCGCTTTTCGCTGATCGTCTTGAGTTCATTCACTTCTGCTCGCTTGTGTTTCCGTGCTCGCACCAAAACTGCCTTGTCTGGAGTCGCAGTCGTAACTATGTTCATCACAGCAAAGAGGTATCAAAAATCAGTTTCATCACAAAAGTGTAAAAGTTCCAAACAAAATGATCCGAGAGCGCTTCTTACGTCTCCTCTTGCGGGCATCGGATGATAGGTTGAATTCGAGAGTGAGTTGTCGTCGCTTTTTGCCCATGTCGTGGATCATCTGGGTTCGGATCGTGCGCCTTGCGGACTATGAAAATGTACGTCAAGTAAGAAAAATTCATCATCAACATGGCCTCCAGCCATCATCTCAAGGGTTTGAAAAAGAGTCGACGGACGAAACCTGGGTACATATATGAATCCTTCCTGCATGTTTACCTGGAAAGTGCAATGTGCCTGGTATTCAGATACATCATAAGCGCTTTGTGCAATGTCCGTCTTGTACTTCCTGCCCATGTCTGCAATGTGTAACCGGTGTTCACGCTTCTGTTCAATCTCTTGCATCAATGACGACAGCTCTGGATGCGTGCCTATTTGAAAAATGGAATTGAAACAGATATTTTTAATTGATAATTGTCAGGTAATTAAACAAGGGCCAGGCAGCAATCCCTGAATTGAATAAAGTCACGACTTACCATCGTTGATCATTTCCACTTCTCTGTCGAGCTCGGTCATGCGCTCCTCGTACATCCTATATAATTGCAAGTGCAGAGGTTAGAGAATTGTAAGTGATACCACTCAATAATCCCGATCTTGGTAGGTAACAGAAGCAACTGTGTGTTCCGATACGTACTTGTCCCGAAGACTTGCAAATTCGATCTCTATACTCGTCAGAGCATCCAATGCGTCCTTGTGAAATTGCTTCATCTCATGGTCTATCAAAGAAAAAAGTACAAATGTTCCTAAGTTAGCATCCAGTTGTTATGAACAAGAGTATTGCCTGTTCCAGCAAATACATAGTAAAGTATGTCCTGAATCCTATTACCTTCTTCGCCTTCTCCTTCGTCTTCCTCTCTTGCCGGCTTCTCGGCCTCTTCTTCCTCTTCGGCAACCTCTGATTCCGACTCCTTGTCCGATTGCTGGGTATCCTCTGCTTCAGAGACGCGTCTCTTCCGGCTGCCAGGCTCTGAAAGTCGTGCACGTCCACTGGGAATAGGGATCTCGACCTGATCCTCCTGCTCTGACTTGATCGATTCATTCTCTGGTTTGAGTGGTTCCGTAATAGCTTCATGAAGAGAGCGCTTGCGACCGCCTAAAGTTGGTTTGACGGTTGTTATCGTTGACGCTGCTGGTCCTGTGGTAGACGCTACTGTTGATCCTGTTGATGCTGTCGTCGCTGCTGAAGGTGCCGATGGGGCACTGACTGGAGCCTCCTTGACGACGGGCTTGGACTCTGGTACATCGTCATCCTCGTCGGAATCATCTGTGTCGTCGAATTCTGAAAGGTCTGACAGCTCGTCTCCACTGTCCTTAAGTTCCTCTTCTGTGATTGATGGGCGGTGAAGCGTTGGCTTTTGAGAGAGAAGAGTATCCTTCTTGACTGGCGGATTGATCTCCTCCTCGTCCTCGTCTTCATCATCATCTGCATCCTCTCCATCTGCATCGCCTTCGTCATTATCATCGTCGTCATCGTCCTGGTCGTTATCACTTGCATCCAGATCTCCAAGGTCACTGTCAGAGTCCTCTGTTTGAAGGGCCGCGTCCCGTTCATCCTGATCCATCTCATCATCCGAGTCCGGCTCCTCCGACTTTGCGGTATCGGCATGTGGCGTGGCTCTGGGAGTCTGTGCATCCGAGTCGTGATTAGTCTTGTTTGAAGAATCGAGAAGTGGGCCATCGAGATCATCATCGTCATCATCATCGTCACTAAAGTCGTCATCCCCGTTCCCGACCTCCGTATCCTCAGTGTCCTGATCAAGGTCGTCATAGTCGTCCAGGGCACCATCCAAGAGACCGCCGTCGAGATCCTCCTGATCGATACCCTCAGGGATGCCTGAAGGTAACTCGCGTGGCTTGACGATCGGTGCAGGCTCGGCCATGGGTGTATCCTCCTCGATCATATCGGTTGTTATAGGGGAAGCTTCTTTCATGTCCTCATCCTGATCAGCAGTCGGTTGTGTGGTAGTAGAGTCCTTTGAATCATCAACAGACCCCTCAGAGTCTGCGGCAGATACAACTGAAGAATCCTTGGCCTGATCAGTTTGTTGCTTGCTGGAAACCTCCAACGATGGATCCTCTGTGCTGGCGACCGGGACGGCGGCTACGACTGGGGTCTTTTCCTTGCCATTTGCCTTCATGGTTGTGTGTGTTGATGTTGTTGTTGCTCCAGCAGCGGGCGTTGATATCGTATTGGAAGCCGGTTTCTCTGTCCTGAGGGAATCGGGCATAGCTTTCTCCGTTGTCCTGTTTGCCTTGTGTCCGTGTCTTGAACCAGGGTTGCTTGCAACGAAGGAAGAGAGACGAATGTAAAGAGTAGATGAGGAACGCGACTGTAGTACAAGTTTCAATACGGTTCTATTGAGTACAAAAGAGCAAAGGTGTTCAAAGGCTGCTTAGTGTTGAGGTGAATCAAGCTGTGTTGTGAAATCAGTTTTGGTTGCTTTCAAGGAGGACCATGGGGCTTATGTGTCGCGGTGTATGACGGCCTGTCAATGAGTTGCACCTGGTTCAAAAGAGGGGACTTACCGTACAGGGTAGTTAAAGAGAGGAAGGTCGCCGAGTATTTGTCGAGGGCTGTTGACAGTGAAGACGAAGGTGTGAGTGAGTGAATGAATGAGAAAAGAGTGGAGCGAAGTATGTGTGTAGGTATGGTTTTTAAAGAAGGAAAGAGAGTGGAGGGGTAGGTGGGTGGGAGGAGAAGGGAAACCGTCAAATAAAAAATGAAAGGCGGGACAAATGAGAGGGACTGCCCTTCTCAATTAGAAAGATGATGGTTCGTTTGAACAAAAGTCACACACAGCCCTCATGGCACTCATAAGAATGCAATGCAAATCGGCTTTATTTATCTGATATTTCTCTCGCAATGATATCCGTCATTGTCTGCTTGACATTTCTAGCTGTGGCTCCATTGGCTATGTATGCATACATGCCTTTGACAGTCTGAAATACAGACTGGCGGGTGCACAGGCACAGGCACAGGCACCTCCCACATCAGATAAAAGCATGGCTCCAAGAAGAAAGGCCCTCACCTCTTCAATTTGAACCTTGACGAATGTGACTGATAATTAGTATGCAGTACCGCAAAGAACAGAGAAATGAAATTCCAAGCCACCCACAAAACAAATCTTTACAGCCTTTGGCACTCTCAAAAAAAAAAAAAAAAAAAAAAAAAAAGAAAGCGAGCACAAACAAAAACAACACTACTCACTGCTGCATAATATCGCCTTCTCCTTCGCCCCTTCTCGCTCCTTTCTCACATCCTCATCCTCATTCATACATAACACATAACACATACACACACAACAATGTCTTTGACCTCTGCACTTCTCAAGGGCAAGACCGTCGAGAGCTCCCTCGACTCACTCTTTAAGAACTCTGTACGCCTTTTTTTGCTTTTTATCTATCTGGGCTAACTATATCATACACATTAATAGAAAAACCGCTGACCAAACATACCCGCTTCATACCTTCAACTTGTAGGCTGGACCCACTAAGGCTCAGGCACCAATCGCTGCCAAGGTGCGCCAACCATATCCAGAAGACTTGACGGATCAACCCAAGAAGAAGACCAAGACTCCAAAGCCCAAAGCCCAGCACGTCCCCAAGAAGAACAAGAACGCCGCCGCTGCACAGGAGGAATCCGACAATGACAACGACAACAATTTCGAGGATGACGACGAGGAGGAAGAAAACAGCAATAAGAAAAAGTCAGGAAAGAAGAGCGTCGAGGAGAAATACGAGGCTAAGGTCGCTGCTGCAACAACAAAGCCCGCTAAGGAGTCCAAAAAGGCCAGGAACGCGCCCAAGGAGACCAAGGACCTGATTGAACAACAGACCAAGCACGACTATGGCGAGGATGTCGACATGGAAGAATCCAAGATCGAGGATCTTGTCCACGAGTCCCTGAGAAAGCCTGCCAACAACAAGCGTAAGGCGGAGACTGAGGCAAAGAAAGCCACAGCATCAACAAAAAAGGCCAAGAAGGCCTCATCAACGACAGACGGTGGCGATTCGGACGATGAGGATGCTTCACCCGACATCAACAAGGATGGCACCAAAAAGTCGGATGATCCCGAGAGACAGGCTAGGACAGCATTCGTCGGCAATTTGGCAGTGACCTCGATGACTAAGGGAGACTTCAAGAAGCTCAAGGCTGCTTTTTCTGCCTTTGGACCCGTTGAGTCGATCCGTTTCCGTTCGATTGCCTTCTCAGAGTTGTTGCCCCGCAAAGTCGCGTTTATCACTGGAAAGTTGCACCCTGAGCGGGATGTCGTGAACGCCTATATTGTCTTCAAGAGCAAGGCATCTGTCGCCAAGGCTGTTGCCGCCATGAACGGCCAGCTCTTTTTGAACAAGCACATCCGTGTTGATACTGTCGACGGCGCCAAGGTTAGTCCTCTTTTTTTCTTTTGCAACTCTTTTGTCTCTATTCACTCGATATCATATTCTTTTTACTTAGATCAAGCCACTATTGTCTCTTGCTTGCTTCTTTCTATATCTTGCTTGACATTGTGTTCATTTACATCAATTCACACCTTTCTTTGCTTTTTTATCACTCACATCTCTTTCGCGTTTTTTTACCATCTACTAACCATAACGCCACTTTAAAAATCGACCATAATAGAAACACCAACCCAAAAAGAGCGTGTTTGTTGGAAACTTGGCATTCGACGCACAGGAGGAGGATCTCTGGAACTTTTTCAAGGACTCGGGAGACATCGAGAACGTCCGCATTATCCGTGACCGCAAGACCAACCTCGGCAAGGGCTTCGCTTATGTCACCTTCCAGGACCGCGCCTCGGTGGATGTGGCTCTGAGACTTCATGATACCAAGATGGGCACGCGTAAGATGCGTGTGGTCCGCTGCAAGCGTTTGGAGGAGGAGGCCAAGACGGACGGTACCCAGGCTCGCACCAGGACTGCTGTTGCTGGAGCCAAGGGAGGAGCTGCTGGTGGCAAGAAGGGCAAGGATGGCAAGCCTGTGAGAGCACAGCATGCGCCTATTGTGATGGACGGAGCTGCTAAGCGATTGGCGTTCAAGGATCGCAAGACCAAGGAAAAGCATATTTTGATGAAGAAGAAGACCGGTGGTGTTGTTGAGGGCGAGCGTGCGCAGAAGGGAGCCAAGGTTGATTTGGGGATCAAGAAGGGCAAGGCCAAGGTCAAGGCCAATGTCCCCAAGAAGAAGGTTGTCAAGAAGTAGATTTTTAGCATCTTTCCTTTTAACAACATCCTTTGCATTTTTTGTTCTTTTTTACACGCGCATAAACACTACTATTTTATTACCAAATCTGGCATCACACACACACATATCATGCATTCCATCAAAGAAAAGGTCTCCTTTTTATTACTCCTTGTTCTCACTCTCGCTCTTTTTATTTGCTTGTTCATTCATTCCCAACACGCTTTTTTGTCCCATTGCAGCGTGCTTAATGTCCACTGGCAGCTCTCATGTCATCACCCAAGCAGACAACCACGACTGACGTTTCTCCTCCTGCTGGAGGAGGAGCCGTCCCCCAGTCGAGCACAACAAGCTCAGCCGCGACTGCCAATACCACTGGCAACACCGGCAACACCATCAGCACCGGTTATAACGAGAAGGATAAAGCGACCTCGAACGAAGCTCCAACAACAGCAAGAATGAACACGACCCCACAACCAGCACCAACAACGGTACCATCGCCCTTGCCACCATCGTCGTCGTCCTCCTCCAGTACCAAGAAGCCGCGTGCCAAGGCGGATCAGTATCGTATGTTGATCAATCGATGGATCAGCTGTCTCACAAAGAACTCTAGGCTCTATCATGATGATGGGGCTTGATCAGTTATTAACTCTATTGGCTCCTACTTGCTTTTTGCTGATGGTAGCCCATCATGTCATATTTGTAGTCCACGGCATGGGTCGGCAATTGGAAGAGTTCGGAAACTATGAACGCAACGGTGAGTGTTCTCTTTCACTATCTGTCCGTGCTTGTGTTTGAATTTTGCTGTCTGTGATCTAACTCTGTGCATGAACACCAAATAGTGGGATACTTGGTCGAGAACACAAAGACAGTCCTGCAAAGCCAGTTCCATGACCTCAAGACAGACGTCCATATCATCCCCATCGAGTGGCACGCCAAACTACATAGCATGGTCGATCAGCGCATGTCCCTTGCCTCTCTTAGAACTGTTCCCAAAGGTATAGATGGAATTAACACAAACGTGCATGTGTGTTTGAGGACGGAAGGAAGGATGCGCGTATTCGTCATACATACATACATGTATCATATTAACGATTCTTCTTTGCATTCAATTTTTTGTTTTAGTGCGGTTGGTCATGAATGACTACTTTGCAGATATCCTCTATTGTAAGCACCTCATCATCGTCACTATCATGCAGTATGAACCCCCTTGGCCTCCTGTACTCAAATCCACATGTGAAAACTGATACCCACCCACACATTAAACTACTAGATTTCAATAACCACTACGGCGCAGAGATTGTGCGGATGATCGTGGCAGAATTGAATGAGGCATATGCGACATTTATTGCCAAGCATCCAGATTTCAATGGCAAAATCGCGGTCTATGCGCTGTCGCTTGGTGGAGTCGCCATGTTTGATATCCTGACTTGCATGGACGATGATGACCCTGAAGATCCTAACGATGCTACAGCCACAGCAGAGGCAGCACCAGAAAAGATCTCGATGCCCAGTGCTGGCAAGAAGAATAAAGATGACAACGAGACCGAGTCTTCGACTAAATCGACAACAAAGAGTGCAGAGACACCAATAAGGAAGCGGATCAGGAAGCAGGATCAACCAAAGTACCGGTGCGTGGTACCCAAACTCAAGTTCAGACCCGACTTTCTCTTCACCGTCGGCTCTCCCGTCGGTAAGTACTTCGCCCGCTATGAGCCATTTCAAGCACTAATGCTGCGGATAATTAATTAACTTCAGCTCTCTTTCCTTGACCACATAATAGGCGCTGTGATGGTGATGCGGAATTTGGACTGGGAGACATTCCACCCACCAGAAGACATCATCCATCACAACCTTTTCCACCCCTTCGACCCACTCGCCTACAGAGTTGAACCCTTAATCGACCCCATCTTTGCAGCCATCCCCGCTGTGACACTCACCTCTACGGGCAACTCACAACTGTTCCCAATATCGTTGCCGTCATTGGCTTCGTTGCCTGGGATCATTCCGGGATCGATATCGTCATTTCTGGAGAACAAGGTGCCAAATCTGCCGATCCCTTCCATCCCGACGGCGGTGCATTCGACGCTTTCGCAGATGACTCAGTCGCTCAAGGCCGGACGGTGGCTGGTTGGAAGCAGCGGTGGTGGAGGTAGAGTAGAGCGTGGAAGTGGGGCGAGTACGCCGACAGGAGCAGGAGGTAGGGGAGCACAGACAGTCGAGACAGGATCAGTTGCGAACGACAGTGGCAGTGAGAGTCTTAACGAGGATGCGACTCCAGGAAAGGGCCAAAAGAGAGCAAGTTTTCTTTCGCAGAGAAGGGATGCTGATGTATCAGTGACAGAGGCCATTGCGGCCGCCACTGCGGCAACATATCTAGACCAGCGGGATCGTGGAACTCCATCATCGACAAGTAACCCTATTCCTGGTACTGGGTTGTCGAGTTTGATCGATGGCGGAATCAGTACGACGACAGGGTCGCCAAATGTGGTTACGAGTCCTGTAAGGAGACCGAGTCTGGGGCCGCGGAGGATCAGTAGCCGAGTCGAGGATGAGACTATCGAAGAGAAGGCCGCGACGGATCTCTTCCGCACGGATTTACCGACTCCAGCAGAGGCGGATGAGCAGGCGCCCTCAACCACGCAGGCTTCAACATCAGAATCCGTGTTTGACGAAGTGCCACCTCCACTGCACATGGAATACTACCTAGGCTTGGAGAAGGGTCCTTCGGTTGCCGAAAAGGAGCAAGGTGAGGGTGCGAAATCGAGGGTCGTACAGGAGGAGATGGTCCGCTCGGTCCCCTCGTCGCCTATCTTGGACACACACGCTAACCATGCACATTCCCCGAGCCTGGACGCCATTACCATTGCGAATGTTGAAGCAAAGGAGGCGGGGAAAGGGTTGGACGATATTCATGCTACTCATGAAGCTGCTAAGCCTGCGAAGCTGGATGGGAAGAAGGGGAAGAGGGTGACCATTGAAGATGACACTGAGGAATCCGACCACAAGGATGAGGACAAGGACAGCAGCAACAAAAAGGAAAGGAAGCGAAAAGAAGGCGAACCTGTCAAGGTGGATGATATTGGGACTGGACGCGGGCCTTTGCATGTCGGCGGTCGAGAGACCAAGGTGCCATACCGAATTGACCATGTCCTTCAGGAGACGCGTGTAGATCAATACACTAACGAGTATCTCCTTGGCATGCGTAGCCATTTCCGCTACTGGGGCAACCGGTAACTATCTCATCTTGGGAAATGAAGCGAATATGCTCACTGCCTGTGTCGACATAAAGTCTGACATCGAGTGTCGGTTGTTTATAACTAGGGATATCGCGTATCACATATTGAAGACCATTCTTCATCAAGAAGGCAGTCTAGAAGGCGAGGTCCTGAATCTGAATCCAGAGATGCCACGACCCGTCTCGGCGCCCAAGAACGCCAGAGAAGCTGCAGAAGCCAAAGCCAAAGCTAACGCTGCATCCTACCACGCCGACCAACAGCAGCAACAGCAACATCGAAAGTCGTTCTCAATTTCGTCATTCAAGCCGTTCTCTGGCCTCGACCAGAGTGACGGTGAGGATGGCAGTGTTGGTGGTAGTGCGTATTCACGCGGAAGTGGGTATTACAGGAGCAGCAGTCGAGGTGGTGGAAGTGGGTATAGCGGCAGTGGATGGTATGGCGATGAAGAGTTGTATGGATGCCGGTACTCGGATCTGGATATGAGCAGTGCGGCAAATGTGGGGTTCAGTAACAATACGCTGTTTCAGAACTCGCCCTTTTCTAAAAGCACCAGTACCTTTAGTAGTACTAGCGGTGGCAGTGGTAGTGGGATAGGGGCAGGTGCAGGGTATCGGGTGCCATCGTCGGTCTACCCACCTGGTGGTTCTTCAACAATCCAGCCCCAGCATCAGCAGCGAGAGCAGGATACGAGACGGAGCAGTGGAACATCGTCCAATTTTGGCGTTGATCAAGGATCAAGCCACGCGCGCCCTCAACACCAACATCAACAGCAACAGCAACAGCAACAACAGCAGGAAGAAGGTTCACCGCCATCGGTGTCGGAGGAGGACATCTTTGTGCCGAACCTGACACGGCCTCCACGATTGCACCACCGGTCTTCTCGGCTTGATGACAAACGTGGGCGATAATGACTTGGAATAAGTAAGGATGTGTAGAGAGATTTGTAATAAACAAACCATTGATAACAACTGCAACAGCGAGTAGCAAACAAACAAACGAGTAAACAAAACTGTCACCTATAGGCAATTTTTGTGTGTTGGCTGTTTGCTATGACCATCCTCACTTGTCGCATTTTGCCGGTAAGAAATTTACTCTCGTTGAAGTGTCTTCTTTTTCTTTGCAATTCACACGGGCATCTGTCGTTATTGCTCTTGTTCGGTATTCCCGAATTGAACACATATTCACACTTTGTCCACGAGTGTGTCCAAAATGTGTGTTGTGCATGCACCTTCTCCCTCTTCCTCCCTCTTCCTCCCTCTATCACTGCTTTCCTCCGCCCTTCTGTCATTCGTTGTCCTTCTCCCTCTACCTGCATGATTTTTCTGAGTCTGTACCTCTGTTCTCTATCCCTTGTCAACATCCTCAACCTCCTTTATTTCTCTGCGTGTCTGTGTCTGTGTCTGTCGCCTATCCCACTGTTTTCGATTTCTCCTCGGAATTGACGATCTCTATTTAGGAGACAGATGAAAGAGCAACGACAACAAAACAAAGAGCAAGAGAGCAATTGGCGTTTACTGCACTTCTTTCTACTCTTCTAACCTCACCCCATCCCTCACTCACTCATTCACTCATTCACTCACTCACCCGCCAAAAAATCAGGGAGCGCGAAAGAAAAGGGAGTGAAGGAGTGAAGGAGTGAAGGAAGGAAGGAAGGAAGGAGCTGTGTGTACTTTAGATCCTGTTACTGTTCTCGTAAACTGTTCTATCCCTCAGTTTTGTCGCTCTCCTAGGAAGTAAACGAGAGGATATAATTGAAGAATAAGTACAGGAAGAAGGAAAGGCGGATGCAATGGGTCATCTCTGATTTTTTTTTTTTCACACATATGAGGATATGGGCACATGGGTGCTACTTGCATTACCTTCAAAGTACAAAGAAGACAAGATGAGAAAGGAAGGTCGAGATCGCCACTGTTTTCCCTTCTCCATCCCTTCATCTCTTCTTCGCCTTACACCATGGTGCAGATTTCGCGCACAAACAAACACGCACGTATGGAGGGATAAGAGTTGCGCATGGTCGCATTGTTTTTGTTTTGGTATTTGTTGTCGCAAAAAAGCGTAGGTTCATACAAACCCATCATGCCTCGTTGTCTTGTTGTCTTAAGTTTGTGTTTTGCGTTTTGTGTGCTGTTTTGGTTTTGGCATGGAAGGTTTATTTTCGGTCGATGGTAACCGTTTGTGTCCTACATCAATACACTTCTTTTTCTTTCTGTTTGTAGCGAGGCACTCTTGAATCTTGTATGCCGCCCTTGCATGGCCTTTGTAGCTTCTTTGTGTTTTGAGTTTTGCATGATGATGGGTAACAAGGGAGACAGAGACAGAAGGGTCAATTGCCAAGAGGAGCCACGTTCTGCACAGATGGAGCAAGAAAATAACAGCGGCAAATAAGTTCAAGCGTGGTGCGTGCATATTTTTTACTCCTGCTTGGAGTATTCTTTTCTGTTCAAACGCGTGTGATTTTTTTTATTAATTAGTGCTATCGGGCAACAGTATAAGTGAAAGACAGAAAGATGGCGCGTATGAATGAGTGTGTGAAGGAGTGAGTTATGAGTGTGTAAGTGAGCTGAAAGTAGAAAGTAGAAACCATCACACTAAGAAATGTATTTACGAAATGTGCACCAAGAAAGAATGGAAAGATATGAGAGCACTTTGGGTCTGTTCCCCCTTCTTGTTCTTCGTCTTAGCTGCTCACGTTCTCTTTTCTATTCAAAGTGCGTGAATGGCATGCAAGGGTGTTGTTTTTGCTGTTGTAAATTGTTGGCTGTTGTTTTGTTTTTGTTTTGGTTATTGTTGCTTGACTCCCTTCTTCGTGAGCTGTCTAATGCAGACCTTGTTTCTGTTCAACTCTTTTTTTTTTTTTTTTTTTTTTGTTCTTGATAAACTCGTATCCTACTCATCATATCGACCTAATTGAACAACTTGCACATACACACAAACGACTCATCCCCCTTTCAATTCCCCTTGTTTTCTCTTCTGTCTCTGTTTCTGTTCTCCCTTTTCCAACAGAAAACATTTATTGTCAGACTCCCGGTCCTTTGTTTACTTCCTTCTCAGCCTTGTTTACTCTTCGTTTCCTTCTTATCCTTGCTCCTTTGACCCTTCTTTCCCTGATTGCCCGTGTGTACAAGTATGAACAACATCCAAGCGGCTCTGGACCACTTCGCATCAAATAACCTGTTCTCCGTCGTGTGTTGTTGTTGCTGATACTGTTGTTGTTGTGTTGTTGCTGTTGTTGCTGATGGTGTTGTTGCTGTTGTTGTTGTTGTTGTTGCTGTCATGTCGATGACACCTCCAATCGACGCTAGCATCGGTACAATTCGAAGAGTTAAATAAACACCGATCCCATTCAATAAAAGGGGGTTGTTGCTTGTTGACATGGTTGGATGGACGGATGTTGTTTTCCCTCCCTTTTGAATATGAACGCTAAAACCTTTTTTTCTTCTTTTATTTTCTTCTGCCCATCTTTACATTTCTTTCCACTTTCCTTCCTTTCTCTCTTCTCTTCTCTTCTCTCTCTCTCTCAACTTCTCTCTTTCCTCTTTCTTCAGTCGACTTCGCTCTTCTCACTGTCATTACCTCTCGCGTCTCCAACTCACGCCCCCTCCCTCATCTCACATAGACATCTTTCCCCCCTTCTCCTCTCCCTTTCTCTTCACCCCAATCGCTCTTTCCACAACACAAAGGCTCAAATGCTCGCGTCTAACGGTCTTCCCAATGGTTATCACTACCAGTACCAACAGTATCCACCCCCAACTGCCGAGGAACAAGAGTTCGCCAGGAAGGAGGTCCTCCTCCGGCAACCGGGACTCCTCCAGGAGATGCAGCTGGTCACTCAGAAACGTATATCACTCCAACGGAAACCCTCGACCAACCTCTCGGGTCCAGGTGCACTCGGCACAACCCTCCCTTCCCTCTTCGTCATCCTTCCCACTCTAGCCACTACTCCTTCGAGCCACATCGACAACCATAATCACTTTTACAACAACAACAGTCGTATCAATCGCGACCGTCTTGATTTCCGGCTGCACTTTGTCTGTCACTACGGCGAAGACGATCAAGTAGAAGTCGGAGAGGGACAAGATAGGACACTGACGTCTTCGCCTCGGTTACATATCTGCGAGGACGACTCGGATGGCTATGCCATCCAGGACACTTGGTCATTTTGCGAAGAGTACAAAATCTCTCTCCTCTCCCTCCTCCACGCCGCCCACGTCTCCTGCTCACCTCCTCATATTCGACAGCAGTACGAGGACCAGTTCTCCCATTATAACCTGCGTCATCATCACCTCTGGGAGGAAGGAGGAGGAGGCACGAATGGTACAGCAGCAGCAGCAGCAGCAGTCGCATCCCTGCACCTTGCATCCTCTACCCCTTCGCCTCCTCTCCCACCTGCGGGCTCGATCATCGACAGGATCGAGATTGCGATCCTCTACCTCCTTCGGTACCACTTTTCGGAGCATGACTTGCAGGAAATCAGCCTTGAGAATGCTGGCGACGATTATGATGCCGATTCGTTGACACAGATGCAGCTTTCTGATATTGCAGACTCGGACAAGGAGCGTGTCATGGCCACCATGTCGACTGACGGCAGGATCCTCGGACCCTTGAGGCAGAAGAATGGATATCACTATACTACCATCAATAGCACTAGCAACGGAACAACAAGCATGGACATGGACGACAATGGAACACCCAACGGCACAACTACAACTGTCCTGATTGGACTTGTTCAATGGCTCTGCCCTGTCCACATCAATTGTCCAGCCTACACCTGGGATTCATTCCGGAGCCTCTGTCATCCCGACCCCACCGACACAACGACGGCGGGAAACATTGACTGCTGCGTCGAGACAGACCGCGCTATTGAGGTCTCCTTTCGGCAAAGAGAGCATGCTCAGCGGTTCTATGGTGCCCTTCGGTCAACCAAGTGTGTCGTCAAGCTCCGGATTCATCTCGAGTGGGGGGATCTCAATAATCAGGACTTGGCCGAGTTTGCGGCCGCGGTGTGGGAGGCCAACTTGAGCGATGTTACTCTGGACTGCTGCTGCTGCCCAGAGGGAGGATCTGATGCTGGTACTGGACCAATGATTACAACAACGACAGCCACAACACCTACGGCTGGTCGGTCCGGATCTGGAGTTGCCTCAGCAGCGGCTACAGGAACCAACGCGTCTCGTCGACAGAGTCAGCAGAACCCTTCTTCGTCAACGTTCTCATCCCGACATCACGAGTGCCATCATCCGCAACACCACCGCCATGGACTGAGTTTTGCACCCCTTTTGGGAATCCTCTACAGCCCCTTCTTGGTCTCGCTCACTCTTGAAAACTTTGCTGGCCAGTTTCCGCCACTCCGCGACAACAATTTTAATGTCTACAATGTTCAGGATTATTCTTTTAACGACTATCAACAACAGCTGTTAGACGCCAACTACCAGCTCGGGGCAGACATTCAGCTTCGCCTCCCTTTCACCAACTCGCTCCATGTCCTGGTTTTCAGTCGATGCAGTCGGACGGCATACGCGCGAGAGGTGACGTCCTTGTTGCTACACTCACCTAACCTGACGGAGCTGCAGATCGAGTGTGACAACATCGACTCTGTCTTGCCAATGATTGCAGACGCTACTCAACAATTTCGCCAGGTGCTGTTTTTGAAGCTGAGCGAGTCTTCGTGGGAGAGTGTCGAGATTACGTTCCATCGGTTACCGACCAAGTCGACCTCGGACATGGATATTGATGAGAACGACAATGAGAACAGCAGCGATATGGAGCAACAGCCGGAATCGGATCCCAGAGTCGTCGATCTTATACTTCAGCAAGAGCAACAACAGCAACAACAACAGCAACAACGGCAGTCTCAGTCCAAAGCAGGAGGTCGCCCTTCCTCGTCATCCTTCCCGGCGATCAACGATGTGCAAATGAAGCTGTACAACTCTTACAAGAAATGGCAGCACATCAGCGAACTCGCCCGCAAGACTCGTCGTCCGCCTTGTCCGATCCTCCAGATGTGCGGCGCGATCGAGAACCTAACGACGTACTGCTACCTTCGGCTCTGGGAGGAGCACCAGGAGGCGTTTGGACGACTGCTGGATCATAACCCACGGCTCCAAGGACTGGAGCTGATGTGTGAGACGCCCTCGATTCCACACCTGTGGCGGTTCCTGGTGACGCGACATGCTGCCTCCCAGACTGGTCGTCCGCCACAAGATCGGTCCTTTTTGAAGTTGCGGATCAACGACGAGGACTGTAGCCTGATGGCAGTTACGCGCAACGCCAATGTCTTGGTCTTGCACTCGTACTCTTTGGATCATCAAGGAAGCCATCGGGAATTGCTTAGGTCAGTGGGGGATATTACACCGGCACTCTGTTTTGGATCCAACTTCCAGGACGCCGGCCAGATGGAGCTGTTGAAGGAGCATCTGGAGACGGATGGGCTCATGTTCTCAAACGTGACCTGGGTCTTAGGCCGACGGATACCCTCAGAGGCTTTCTTGAAGTCTCTAAGGCAGATCTTGACAACGGCCAGTCAGCGGGACCAGTTGGAGTGGTTCACAATCCGAGTTTATGCACCACTGTTGAAGGTTTCTGATTTGATCCGACTGTGGAACGCGATCGTTGCGGAGGCACCCTTGAATGAGGCTGAGCATGGAACCTGGATCCGAAGATCTCTTGGACTTGAGTTACCTCCATTCGCTTCGCCTGTGCAGAATGGATTGGCACTGGACCCTGCAACAGGAGCACCCTTGTCGACGGTGATGATGACCCAAGAGGAGATGATGGCGGTTTTTGTCAAGGAGATCCGGGACCGCGCCTCAGGTCTGAACCGCGGCTCATCCTCCTACCCATCCGCATCCCCAGCCTCCACCAGCACCCCCGCCTCCGAAAGACATCGATACTACTCCTCCACCGACTCTTCCATACCCACATCCACAGGCGCAGGAGGATCCACGGAACGGTTGATTGGCAAACCGAGCAATATGTTTCCTCTGGATAGCGAGCATACGCTTGTTTTGTCGTCTTCGCAGTATTTTTATTCGTCGCTCTCGAGTTCTAGCTCTTCTGCAGCCAATCATCCTCACTCGGCCGAAACGCACTCCTTGTCGCTGTTGAAGATCCTGCAGTCTGTTCCTGGCCCTTCACGGTAGTCATTTCTCTCGTTTTTGTTCTTTGTTTTGACTTGTTTGTGTTTTGTTTTCAGCTGCATATTAAAGTCCATATTTCACACTGTCGAATGTTGGTTGTTGCGCTGTAAGGATTGTTTTGTTGCTTATAGTATGCAAGGATGGATAAGGATAAGAAAAGAAGAGAAGTGGCGATCTATAGGAACGCATGAAGGCGGCAGTAGCTATGGTTACAGTAGTACCAACCCTCTGCCTCTTCGAACTACTGTTACTAAGAGGAGGCGGCACAGGCCTGATCCTTCATTCTCACAAATACCTGGAAGTACGCCTGCGCGTCTCCATAAGAACAGGGCTCGGGATTGACTGCTGACATGGCTCAAGCGTTAGTTGAAGCCAAGCTACAGGAACAGGACTTTGCTATTCAAAGAGTTTTTTTTGGAGGTAACAGTGGGTCGACTAGTGCATTCAAGGTCTTTGCAGGCCACCAAGTTGAGCAAACAAACTGTCTTGTTCTTTTAGGATAAGGTCAAAGGCCCTCAACACTCTTTGTTGAATTTTTTTTTTTTGCATCCTCCCTCAATATCTCTCGCCCGCGATCTTGTTGAAGATTTCACGGACTCTTACCCTTCCTTTTGGAGACATTCAAGCAGCGAGGTGTCTATCAGTCTCAGTTGTCGATCACTGATCGTCGTGCCTGTTTGAGTGTTCGTGGGGGGGCTTAAAAGCATATGGATTAGCTACAATTACATAATTAGTAATAAATCGAATAAAAAAATTAAACTATCTACTTCACTCAGATCCATCTTTGTGTATGATTGCCAGAAACATATGCCATCATGCTGGAACAACAAAAGGCAAAAATGTCTCAGCATTCTAGCAGAAAATACGCGAAGCGATTAAAATACCCATTTATTCTTCATGAACATCATTGTCGTTCGGTGTGTGCTTGGACACAGTTACAGCTCCGTGCAGTCTCATTAGCTCGAGCTCGACGGGGCTCAGCCCAACGGCACCGCAGAGGTTTGTGTTCCCCAGAGTAAGCTCGTTCATCCCAGACTTCCAGAGAAGCCGCAAGGCGCACACACCTTTGTCTCCCTCAGTTCTCACACATGCACACATCCATACATGGACGCTGCAAGGTACATACAGTCCGCACCCTGCATCCACTGCATGTCAATAATAATCCCTACCATGGATCGGAAAACTTCCGGCCGCTAGTCCATTGTCCGATCCCACAGTCTCAATATTCCGTCGCCTCCTACCGTCACGATAATTCTGTCGACTGGCGGATACGAGCAGCAGATAATGTAGCGGTCCATTTTATGATCAATGCGCTCTCCAGACTGTAAGTTCCAAAAGAGAAGAAGATCATTCTGGGCAACGGAAATGAGCTCCTGAGTTTCTGGAGATTTATTCCATGTGTCGCATCATTGTTGATAATCCAGGACAAAGAGGAGCTTCCCAGTCTCGGTGCACAATAATCGAGTCATTTTGTCCTGGCTGCAAGACACAATCTGATGACGGTCCGGAGAGTATGCCACTTGAATGACATCGGCAGAGTGACCCTCCAAAATCAGTTTCGACTCACCAGTCTCAGCATCCTAGATTCGAACAGTGGTATCCCAACTTGCACTTACGATCCGGTGACCCATTACGTGAGAAGGCTGCATCGTAGACAGGCCCTATGTGACCTTTGAGAACATGAACAAAAACCCCATCATGGACAACTCATACTCGCGCAGTAGTATCGTAGCTAGCGGAGACGACATATTGACCACATGCTGAATATGCAACCCTGTTGATAAAGTCTGTATGACCCGTCAATGTCATTCCTGGCTCGTCTATCTGGTCTCCGAAAGCTGCACCGTGCTTAAAAAAAAAAAAAAAAAAAAAAAAGCAAAGCAAAGTGACCGCACTTCACCTTTATCTCGTCCACAGATCATTCCGAGGAATTTTTCTTTTCCCCCTTTATTCTGTCCGCCAACCAACCACAATTCGCTGCAACTTGAAATTCAGGCACAGTGATCACTGTCCAATCATACCTCAGAGGCTGCTTGACGCGTGTACCCATTCTCGTCTTAAAGGCGTTGAGAGACGAGAGAGACCATGACCGAGTTGGAAGGCGCAGCATGATATGAGCCACTAAAGGACAGACTTGCCAAGCAAGATAAAAAGAAACAAAGAGTACAAGCATTCACATTCAAGTGGATTGCAAGAAAGCCATAGTACAGTATTGAGGTATATGCATTGTTGATGTTCAGACCACACTATTTTTTATTTTGACAATCGAAAAAACATACAAAAACACTTTTTCAACGATCCGAAATAGTTTAGTAGAAGGTCGAGGGGCGCGAACCCATGAAAAGGGCACGGTGAGCCTTGTCGGCCGAGCGGATGACGCGGTGGGGCAAGGGGAACTTGATGCCGGGGACCAAGATCTGCTTGATATAGGGGCGACGGACATCGGCGTTGGCAACCTCGGCAACGCGGATGATCTGGATCGACCGGGAGCGGGCGCGGTGGCGGGAAGCCATGTCAGAGTAGCAGGCCTCGACGGCGGCGTTGCGAGACAACTCGCGGTACTCCTTGTACATGTTGTGGGTGCCGGAGCGGGAATCGTAACGGATCCAGATACCGAAGTTCTTGATCTGAAGGGGCTTCTTCTCGTGGATCTTTTAGGTATGGTTGTATTTAGACAAGGAAGGAGAGAATAGACGCGTTAATACGTGTTTCTTTCAAGCAATTGGCAGAAAAAGAGAGAGAATAAAGGATGCGAAAAAAGGAAGTACCTCGTTGATGCCAACGATCTCGCCGTTAACCTTCTTGACCTTCTTCAGCTTGCGCATGAAGTACCAGAAGCGGGACTTGGCAATGACCTCGTTGGGGGCAAAGAGGCGCATGCGGAAAAGCTTGGGGGTGGCATCCTTCTCGGTGGGGAGGTGGCGACCGACCAATTGGTACTCGTGAAGCTATTTGAGGATGAAGTGGTGAAAGGAGGGTATTCCAGGTTAGAATTTGTTTGTCGATATCAGTATTGAGGAAGGCTGAGTAAGGTGATTTAGAAGAAAAGGGGAGTGATAAAATTGGTGGCGTAAAAATAAGGTCGTGTGTCCGTCCTGATCCAGATATCGAGCATGTCTCTATTTGGTCCTGATGTATGACTAGCCCTGCCTCTGTTATCACTGCTGTTGCTGTTCTCGATTGCGGTGGCTGCTGGTGGAAGAACCCTATTCCCTCCAAGGCCCTTCTATCAAAGAACTAGGTCTAGCTGCTAGGGTCAAGGTCAAGGTGTCCCACCCATGAAGCAGTCCCATCAGGGTCCTGGACAGGGCGAAGTAAAACCCTTGTTTCCTTGCAGACAGCAACCCCCCAACCTCCAATTGTAATACTTCCACCACGGCCACCACAAGCAACAGTGATCCTGTCACAGAACAACCATGCTCCTGCATAGACCTCCTCTGCAAGAAGACTACCACCAAGTCCTGACAAGCCTGCGCTCAGCGCACGGGTCTCCTGTTAGGTCTGGTTCCTGGCTTTGTCTGACAAGACGGAGAAAACCCGCCAACAAGACGATCCATCTCTTGAAGTGCTGATTGGGTGTTGAATCAGAAGTTCGCCGTGCATCTCCTCACTTTCCATCCTTTCAGAGATAAGATCCGATCAGTTGATGCAAGTCCCTGAAAAAAAATAGCAATTGATCGATAGTTGGGTTGGGAATCGTCCTGGCAATACGGCGATCGTAACGATGCGATGGTCGGGTACAGGTATTGATGGATGTTTGGATGGTTATCGATGGATAAATGGATGCAAATAAGGCACTGGTCACGCACTCTGGACATGATTGAAAAGTCTTCTGTTGCAAAAAAGGAAGATTTCACATCCACACAGGGCCAACGTCTTTATCACAATCATTTCCGCACGTGACACGAATGACCCTCAGATAAAAATAGGGTGCTACTTCTAGCAGTTTGGTGGTCATTGAAGGAGCACGGCGACAAATCAAGCATTATGATTTTATTATTAACGATGTATTAGAAATAACAAAAAGAACGAGGTTCTATGGTATGGGTATGTCGCGTTTTTAAGCTTCGTGCAAGAATAAATTAAAAATGGTGCTTTTTTTGTATGGTTTTTTTGTGATAATGGTCGTTGCTCGTTAAAAAAGGATGAAAGGATATCGCTTCGAGTGTCGAATAATATAGTTGTAACAAAACGATCGACGGTCAATCGATCGCTTTCAGTGGAACCTAACAAAGGACCTAGGCGGTGCCAGCGGGCTTTTTACTGGTCTTCCAGGGCAGCAACCGGATAAGGGTAAACTTCTTCTTCTCCTGAAGGGCCACACCGCCGTTAGCAGCACGCTCACGCTCCTCCTTCTCGCGTCTCTCAGCATCCAAGTCGGTACCCTTGGCACGCAAGGCCGCAATTCTGCGCTTCAAGTTCCTCAGACTCTTGGGGAGAGCAAAGGTCTTGGCCCGTGTTGGGTGCAACTTGACCTCTGTTCCAATGGGCTCTGCTACTGCTGCTCCGCTCGTCGCAGATCCAACGCCTGCGCCCATAGACCGGTCCAGGACAACCTCCTCATCCTCATCGGTTCCGCCCTCTTCGACCTGCAAGTATGAGTAGTTGTTCAAGTCGACGGCACTAGAGTTGGAGTTGGATGTAAGGTGCTGACCATTTGTAGGTGCAGCAAGGGTATTGCTCTGTGCTGTTGCAAATTGTTGTGGTTGTTGAGATGGAGAGGGTTGAGGGTGAGGTGTGACTTGGTGATTGCGAAGACTAGTGTTTGTACTGTTGATGGTGCTGGTCCGACGACCAAAGATCCTGTCCAGCCTTGACCGCTTTTCGCCTCCATTGATGCTGGTTGTACTTGGGTTCTGCTTGCCAGATGGGTATGGTTGTTGCTGCTGTTGTGATGGATGCTGTTGTGAGTGAGGTGGTTGTTGAGAAAGTTGTTGTTGTTGCTGCTGTAGACGGTTGAGGCTGGTGTTGCTGCGGTTGTTAGGTGTGGAGCGACCCTTGTTGATGGATCGGTCGTATTCATCCTGTTCCTCGGAGATCAGCATCTCGGCATCCATATCGCTCGACTCTTTCATCGCCTCTTTCAAGACCTTGGCCTATCATTATGATTACATGTTTTTAGGAGAGAGCGGATTAAGTAAACAAGTACCTCGCAAGGTTCCTTTGATTATTTGATTCTATTTTTTTTCTCCCATTATGCTTCGGATTCAGGCACACAGGCTATTTTTTTCGGGGCACGAGGATCGCATGTTCGAGACCCTTTCGGCCTCCTGACCAAAAAAGAAACAAGAAGCCTGGGAAGTCTTTTGACATCCTTCCGAGCCTCTACGAATAAAAAACCATTTGATAAAAGATCTGTTTATAACTCACCTTGTGAATATTTTCTTCGACTTCACGCTGGAGGCTCTCACGCATGTTTACTCGGTAGTTGTCAAACTAGTAGTTAGATGAAAAAGATGACATACCATAAAGGGTCGTTCCCCGACATATAAGACGGAAATTGGGCCATTAGTTCATCTCGTTGGTAATATATTGACAATGTCAACCGTTATTCTGAGCCCTGCCTGATTCTTTTTCATGTCTTTCATCTGCCAAAAACTGCCAAAACTGCCAGTCAATGAAGACATCTATTTCCCATCTCTCTCTTAATATTCGCATGTCCTCGCCGCTCTCATTCTCTCTGTCATCATGAGATACAACAGGAAGGGTATGGATAGTCTTAGACAATCGCAAAAGTTATTAAAAAAAATGAACAAGTACCTGGGCGATGAGATCAATGGCAAAAGAGGAGAGGACAGGAGTTGCGGCAACACTCTTCACCGAGTTTTTCCTCAGAGACGCGGGTGAGGCTGCATAAGGACGGGTAGGCCGAGCAAAATTATGGGTCGAGGAGGTCTGAACACTCGTCATTCTTGTAGACAGTTGGTCCTGTTTCTTGTTGGTGTTTGTTGTTGAGGTAGCTGGTGTGGGTATCAAAGGAGAGTAACGCGAAGAGGGAGTGAGTGCTACTGTTGTCGAGAAGGAAGGAGAGAGCGGAAGGAAGAGGAGAAAGAGGAGGAGGGGGGGGGGGGGGGGGAAGAGAGAGAGAGAGAGAGAGAGAGAGAAGAGTAGAAGAGAAAAGCGTGTTTATGTAGGAGGTCAGTTTTCAGGTTCAAAGTATGGTGTTGTGTGTGTGCTCCTGAAGGGTGTAGTTGTTCAGAGAGACACTGTATCGACAAGAGCAAAAAATAATGGTGGTTGTAGTTAGGGGATTGCAAGTACCAAAGTAAAGAGATCGACTTTTGAGCAAATGTTGGATACAAAATATGAATTGATAGGGATGAAAAGCAGGGGGATGTAAGAAGAGAAGGAGAGGGAGAACAGGTTACAAGGGTGAAAGAGGGAATAGAAGGGGGTTTGATGGTTGCAGATAGGTGGGAGATGCAGACGGTGGAGTAAATAATGGACAGTGGATGGTGAAGGATTGTTAATGTGTGTGGTGGTTAGGGTAGATATGTGGAAGAAGGAAAAAGTTGAAAAGAAGAAAGAGAAGAAAGGGCGTAAAGAGCTGGATGCAAGGTATGAAGTAACCACAAAAAGTGTACATGGGTAGCAGCAAATGCACACCTACACATACAAACATCCAACTCCACCACTGAATGCACCAATGAGTTTAACGCATTGACAAACACAAACAACTCAAGGACAACAAACACGACAAGAAAAAACGCTCACCAGTATATCGTTCCCTGTTCGTCGTTCCTTTTCTTTCATCGCCCTTCCACTTGCCCTCTGCCTTGCCTTTGCCTTGCCTAATCTTCCTTCTCCTCGAGTTTACACCTCCTCCTCCGGGCTTTTCGTTATTACTTTGGCCCACACCTTACTCACTCATTCACTCACTCAGTTCCAGTCAGGTTCCCCTTCGCTCTTTTTCCCTCTTACTAGCCCCTTATTCCGCATCGCATGCAGTGTGCTGACATATCCATGCAGACAAGCACACTCATGGCAATTATGCGTTTGGAATTGAAGTGGTTGTTATTGAAAATTCAATTAGAGGACAATAATAAACTCCCTTATTGTGGGAGGTGCTGTCTCCTTATATCAGGGCAGACTAAAAGTCGAGATATGCCCGTCGAGTTAAGAGAAAGAGCCGTAGTGAGAGAGAAAAAAAAAGGGCAGCAATAACAACAACAACTCAAATCTGTATTTCACGTTATTTGTGAGCGATTGATTCTCTGTCAAACAGGGGAGACGAGTCATGGTGGGGCTTCAATGGGATATTGCACAATGGTGACTTCAGAAATGAAAAAAAGTGTTTCTTCAAAGGGCAAAGAACACGACGAAGGAGTAAAAAAAAAAAAGAGTCAAGGAGAGAGTTTTGGAGAAGCCTACTCATTCTTACCTCTTACCCCCTTCTCTTTTTCAAGTACCCATTCTCCTCCTCCTTCACCTTCTTCACCCTTCCTCCTTCTTCTTCATCAATGGCACTATTCCATTCCCCCCTCTCCTTCTTCTCCTTCACATTCCTTTTAACCATCATATCTGGTACCTGCGATGTTTATTGCTCCCACATCAGCACTGCATTGATGCCATCATCATCACCGTTCATATTAGATCATTCGCCTTTGATCACAAATTACACTAGGGTGCAATTGATGATGCTAAGAAAGACCTAGATCACCCCAACTCCTCCCTAACCGCCTTTGGGCGGAGCTCAAGGCCAACTCTTACAAAAGTCGATTATCAAACAGGGGCAGGCTCAGGCAAAAAAAAAAAAAAGATAGGGTTGTTGACAGTTTGGTGTAGCGGTCAATTCTTATTCTCGCTAAGTATGAAGGGGTATGAGGGTATCAGTTGATAAGTGTCAAAAAACACAGAGCAACAGTAGGAAGGGATAGAAACAGTGTTGTATGGCATGCTGATTATTTGTGGTGAGGTTGGGTTGGCAGGAAGGAAGGGGGGGGGAGGAGAGAATGTTGAAGGGAGAGAAGGGAGGAAGGGGAATCGGATCAAAAATGAGGGGTGGGCGGTGAATGGTGTGTATGTCTATGGCGCGTGTGTGTGTTGCATGGGAGAGAGGAGGCGATAGAGGAGGAAGAAGGGGGACCATTTCCATCATTATTCCGTGTTTGAGGTTTGAACTCTGAGCATACGACACGAGGAGGAGGGGACGATGTGTACCTTGAAATAGTGTGTCGGTCGAGTAAAACGAGTATGTGGGTATACTGCTATTGTTGGAGTCGATGGTTTGTTTGTGCGAGTATGTGTGTCACCTAAAACAAGATCAGGCTGTGGTATGATCACTGATCAGTTGCGAAGGAGGAAGGGAATGAATGTCAAAGAAGTAGGGGTTGAATGGTGAAATGGGTTTGATGAAGAGTTGCTGAAAAGAGGAAAAGGGAAAAGAAGAAGAGAAGGGAGAAAGAAGCGAAGCCCAAAAGAAAGAAGTGAGAGCATTAAAAAAAAAAAAAAAAAAAAAAAAAAAAAAAAAAAAGGAGCGTTCACAGGTGAGGATGAACTGCCTCTGGCTAACCGACAGTCCTACCCTGGTCTGCCCTGAAGCTGGCCGCTCTTTCTCTCGCTTTGCTTCTCTTTCTCGCTCACAAAGGTCCAAGTGATGAGCAAAGGAGCGGACTCGGCTCGATCGAAACGTTTAAAACCAGAAGCTCATCTCAGCATAAGCACTGTGCCTCTCTCTTCTCACCCCTGGAAACCCAATTGACCACTCAGGGTCAAGGACCACTGCCCAGACCCACAACTACGCTTGATCACCACGTATATCGCCACTCGGCGCCAAAAAATCACTTCTTGTTAACGTTCCACACGCCACCTACATGCCAATGCAAATGCACCTAATGCAAACCGCTGCAAGGCAAGGCAGATTGCTTCAAGTACCTGAAATATGAAGGTGGCTATTGGGGTTGCGCAGACGGCAGGACTTGGCAGAGCAGGGCTACCACAGAACGCATAAAAAAAAAGTTTCGAGGGTCCCCTGTATCACCATTGGTGTGGCCATCTTATTCCAGACCACGTTGTCGCATACATCGCATACATCGCATGTTGTTTGTTTGTGTTTTGGGGATGCATCCCCTCATCCTTGTCCTTTTTTCCCGTCGGTATGGCATCTTGTATGGGAGTACAGCCTATGTCATGCACGCCATAATTGCATCCTCAAACCCTCTCTTTTTTTTCTTCCCGCTTTACCTTTTTTCTCGTCCATCTTGTTCAAAACATAAACACTGCCAAGCATCATTCGATGGAGAGAGAGAGGATAGAAACAGACCATGGGTACATCAATACAAAGCTTAACGAGCAAGGGCAAAATGCAATTGATTATTTGTGCTTTCGTTGGTAGATGGATGAGTTGGAATAGGGTCGAAGGTATCAGTGTTAATGAGATGATGATGCATCGACACATGGCATGTTTACTTGTTTTATGTATGAAATACAATTTACGACGTCGACGACCACTGACTACGCTGATGAAGACGTTGAAGGCCCAAGAAGGCTGGGCATGTGCTTCATCTGTCCAGGAAAGAGCTCCCTCAGCACTTGATGGAACCCATCCCGGACACCGCTACCCCCTGCACCACCATTACCATCGCCAACAACAACAGGAGTAGGCCCACCAAAAGTCGATCGATCAGCATCTCGGAGAATACGAATAGTCTTCAACAGGTTAATCTTGGCTGGCGTCGACAACCGCGGCTCGTCCTCCAGAGAAGCATTCATCAACTGAATCCCCGCAGCAGTGACCAGCGAGAATTGGTGGCGCATTAGAAGGCAAGGCTGAACAGTCGCGTCGGTCAAATTGATGAGAGACTCTGCGAGAGACGTCATTGCATTGGCAGATTGAGCACATGCAAGACTGGCACGGGAGGGGATACAGGGCGGGTGGCGGAGGTTTGTCCGGAGGAAGGGGCGGTAGAGGAGGATCCGGATTGTGTGGAACGAGATTCCGAGTAAGGTCGATTGAACGATATCTCGTCTTTCCTGCTGATGTTGCTTGTTACTTCCGCTGATGCTACCGCCGTTGGAAAGAGTGGTAACAGGAATAGTGGTATTATACTTCTGGCTCGAAGGTCTGCTGCTCGACTTGGGTGGAGAAACGATTCCAGAAAGCGGGAACGTCTGCCAATCCGCAAGATCCCGATGCCACTCATCCAAAGCCCCGGATAGCTTATCGAACTTAGCAGGGTTGACAAACAACTCATCCGACCAAGTAGACAGAAACGCCAAAATGTCGTCCAGAAGAAGAGCCTGTCGACATTGCTGGTCGAAGAACGATTTAGCTCGGTACTGCGCTGGAGGTAGACCCACAGACTGAGGCGATGGTACTCCAGAACCCATGGGGAGCGTCCCCGGGTCCATCGTTCCTGTTGTTGGTATAGTGCTGGAGTCGTCTCCTGGTCTTGATATCGAGATGATCTTGGGGGCCAGTCCCAGATGGGTCTTGTCGAACACATGCACGGGGATGTTCTATATTTAAGTTTGGTGGCAAAATTCAGCTCTTTAGTGTCATCCTCGTTTCAGTACCAAACACAGGAAAGACGCAATAATAAACAAGCAAACAACAAGAAAGAAAACTTACGACAGGGCGGTTGTAGGCGGCAGACATCCATCGGTCGACAATAAAGCACTGCCACCAACAGAGTCTCTGCTCTTCATCCTTGGCCTTGTTCTCCCGCTGCTTCTCCTGCGCCGCCTTCTCCTCCTCCGAACCCTTCACAAACTCATGAATTCCTGGCTGGCCATCCGCTCCATTGCGAGAGTTCTGTAGCAAATGCGCACGATCCCATCCAAGAACCAAAGCCATGGTAATAGCAGTGCCACCATACATGTACGCCTGGGTGTGACTACCAGCCATGACAGCATACTCTCGCAGCAAGAGCAACGACTGGATCACCGTTAGCGAGGGCTCCTCATACTCAAACTTCAACAACTCGGTCGCCCAATAAAAGTACTGCTCGCCTCGATCCCTGAAATTCTCGCCGTCTAGGTCTCGATGTCCATGCTCGTCTGTCTCCATGAGTTCCTGTAACTTTCCCTCCTGGAGCTTCTCTTGACATCGGTGTTCGACCACCTCGCGGTCGTGGCTGTACAAATACAAACTTTTCTGGACACGTCGATGTTTCTCTTCGATGGTACTCTTCATGGGCGACCGGTCGTTTAGGTGACGGGAGACCAAGGCCATCATCGACAGTAGCAAGAGTGGACTGTTCCTGTAGTTGGATTTCACTGGCGCTGGACTCGACAATGGCTCAGTCACAGCGGCAGGAGCAGCGGCAGTAACGTGTGCACACGTATCCATATTATGTTCTACCACTCCACTTTCTGCCCCACATTTCCCTGAACACGGTTTCCCATTAAACTGGTTATGGATTTCGTACGCCTCGGGGAAGGGTCCATACTCTGCCCAGAACCGGATAAGGAACTGGTTCTTGTGGAGGATCATGAACTGTGGGTGGATGAGGGTAAAATACTGCTGGACCAAATTGTGAAGCATCCCTGACCGCAACATCCTCTGAAGGCCCTCGATGGGTCCAAAGTCCTTCTCTCCCAGCGGGCTCAGTCGTGCTGGCTTGTTGGGATATGGATTATAGGATCCAGTGTTTGTAGTAAAGTCAGCAGAATCAATGTCCATCCTGTGTGGATTCATGCGATTGTTCTGAAAGGAGGGAGTTGTTGTTGTTAGTGCTGCCGGGATAGATTCGCTGACAGCCTTAATCTTGGCGATATAGTCCTCGTAGAGCTGGCTTGCTCGCTGGATGTTTTCCATCTCGAGAGCATTCTTGCGTGCGCGGATACTGGCGGTCGACAGTGAGTATAGAGTATCGCCGGGAGTCTGGGATGACCTCTGCTGTTGTTGTTGAGTCTGTTGTGGCTGTTGGTGCTGTGGGATGGCGTGGTGGTTTTTCGTGAAGTTATGGCGCTTGCTTGAAAAGCCTGCATCAAAAGAAGCCGGTTGCAACAGACGAGGTGCAGAGTGGCTCTGGGCCGGGAGGATGGGCCGAACTGGTCTTGGCTTTGAGGAGGAGGATGAGCCGTCGAGGTCTATAAACGAGTTTCATATGTTTTCAAGTGACAGGCAGAAAACAGAGGGTAAAACGACATTAAGGGAAAGGGTGGAGAAGAGGGTTAGAAGAGGAAGAAGGAGAAAGGGGAAGGAGAGCAAGAAAGAGTAAAGCGGAAGGGAGAACAGAAAAAGAGAAAAGGCAATGGGCTGAAAATCCGGTTTAAGTAAACCGCAAACCGGTATGGCCGCCACTACCCAATCAAAACGTAGTCGATGCAAAGTACATCAGACATACAACACAACAAACAAGGCACTTGGCATTAAAAAAAAAAAAAAAAAAAAAGGCAGGCAAAGCAATGCGCATCGTCATTACCGCGGTCAGAGAGCGTTGTTGCTGTTATTTTTGTTGTTGTTGATCTTGACGGAGAGGAGGGTGAAGTCGTTTGTGTGGATGAGGACGAGGATGGGGATTGTGAATTTGAGTTTGCCAAGAAGGAAGAGGAGGAGGTGGATAGGAGGGAGGCAGCAGAAGTCAGGGGTGTGATAGACGAATTCATTGACAGTGACGATATCGAGGGCAATGTCACTTTGTTATTCTGGCGTGGATAATCCTGTTCTTTCTCCTGTTGTGCATTTTGCTGTAGTTGTTGTCGGGGAAACTCTTGGAAGGGCGGAATTGAGATCACCGTTGCATGGTCAGAGGTCTGTGGTGGAGACACCCTCATATGTTGAGGAGAAAAAGGAGGGCCGTGGAAGGACGACGATAATGACCCTTCTTGGCTGTTGCTCCTGTGGCTGCCCTCATTCGACGACGATGACGATCCTGAGCCTGAGCCCGATGCGGAGCCAGAATCAGATCCAGAGCGAGAACGAGAGCTATGTGTGCCTGAGTGGAACGTTTGACGGTCATCAGTAGTATTTCGTCCCTTATCCTGTCCTTGTTGCTGCTGCTGTTGCTGGTGATGGTTATGGCGATGGTGGTGATTGAAGAATTGCTGTTGTTGTTGCCGTTGGTGTCCCAAAGGCGAGGTGTTGCCGTTGCTTTCATACGATTGCATGTTGTTATTATCATCCTCGTAATGACATCGTACTCGATTCAATTGGCAAGTACGGCACGGGGACCCTCCATCGCAGGGGGACCTCGCCATAGAGCATGTTTTACATGGTGGTTGTGTTAATTGCGGCGGCTGTCCATGGATTTTAGGTCGAGGGAGTCTATTTCCCTGCTCTGACGTTGGGGATGAAGAGCCATTGTTAAAGGAACCATTGGCCGCAGAAGAGGCAGAAGATGAAGAGGAAGCTGTTGCTTCGGCGGTGTAATTTCTGCTGGGGTTGAAGCGGACTGAATGGTTGTTAAACTCTGACGAGGTGGATATACCTCGACGATGGGATCGAGTAGGACCTCCTTCTTGGGTCAAAGAGTCGCTTTGTGCTCGATGATTCGATTTGAGCAAAGGCTGTGAGGAGGAAGAAGAGGACGATCCCTGGTTGTGCGAATCGGCGATCATGGGTCTACTATACATATTTTGTCCGTTATTTTGCTGCTGCTGCTGGTGTGGTTGTTGTTGCCGCTGCTGCTCTTGATGGTACGATCCCCTCTGCTGGTGCTGCTGTTGTTGTTGGTAGTGTCGCTTCTCTTGGTGCTCTTGATATTGTTGCTGCTGTTGTTGTTGTTGTTGCGATTGGTATTGGTAATGCTTGTGATGGCCATAGTCCGGACTGCCACTGCCCTGCTGAGCAAGGAAGGAGTGATCAGCCCGGATATGAGATGAATAGCTTCCAGATATAAGTTGCTGCTGTGGTTGTCTGAATGATTCAGATGAGGTTGGCTCTGTGGAGTGTGAGGAGGTAAAAGTGGTAGAAGAGGAGAAATGTTCTCTCATGAGGTTGTGCATTGTATGATGCTTTTTTTTTTTTTCTTTTTTGTAGTTGTGATGGTTTGATTTGTTGAATGTGAATAGAACGAGGGCGAATGAAAAAGAGAAGTGGAAGAAGAAAGACGGAAGAAGTAAGTCCGAACTGACCTCTTGGTTGATTGAGATCAGGATGAACCCGGGAGTGGGAGAAAGGATAGAAGAAAGCGCAAGGAAGAGGACACAGGAGTGGAGTAGGGTTTTAGTAGTGCTGCAAGTAGACTATAACAGACTAGTGTTTTCTAGCGAGTTGTTTCGATGCGAGGGAGTGAACAGGAAAGGTGATAAACTAGCGTGGACAATTGGTAGAAACTAGCTGTAGCTAGAAGTTGAGGAGGGTTAGTGCAAGGGCCGCTGAGAGTAAGATAGGAAAGCAGAGGAAAGGAGGGGAAAGGATCAAGAACAAGAGTGCTCAACTAGAGGCGAAGAACAAGAGGAACGGAGGGAAAGTGTGGCAGGAGAGGGCTGCAGCAAAGCTGATTAATAACAAGGAAAAGGATCGGACCTCACCAACTCTTTGTTTGTCACTCTTGCTTTGCCCCTTTTAAGCACACCACAAACAGCTATCTTGTTGCCTTTTGTTGAATAAACAGGTCCGGCGCATAACTCCTTCTTGCTCCTGTACAGGTTTTGGCATCGCTGCCTTGCTGTACCAAACCCAAATAAAGAAACCAGCTCGCTTTTTTAGTCTCCAACTAGTCGCCAGGTACCCGTCAGGTTCACACTCACGTATGCATCGTACGAAGTCGAGAAGTCGAGACAGAAGAGGGAAGGGACGACTACAGTACAGTCGCTCTTATGCGTCATTCTCGATTCACCTTACTCGATAATGGAGAAGGGTAAATGAATTCTACTTTTTTTTTGTCCACTTGGACAGCTGGACAATTGGGCAAACAAGGTCGCTTGGCAAGGATGTCACGGCACGACGCCTCAGTCCGATGGCTTATGTCCTGTCAGCTGGGTGTTTGACCTCTTTTGCCTTCCTCCCCTCTGTTTGGATTTTAATTCTCTTCTCTCATCTCTCTTCGATCATTGACAATCTATCTCTGCATTCCGATACCCCTCCCTCCTCCCCTGGCACTCTTCGGTACTCTTTCATTCAACAAATTTCATTCAATCGCTTAGTTCCTGCTCTTTCAAGTCTACATAGCTTCCTTCTCCCCTCCCCCTCCTCCACTCTTACTTGTTTGATTCTCCTTACTCCATGGACCCTCCGAACGAAACCAACCTCACGGCCCACAGTTGGCTGTCTGTGGTGACCTTCTTGGTTGTCATTGTCATTGTTATCCGACCCATTCGGATCCCCCTCCCCATCCCTGTCTATGAAAAAGTGACAGACGCCGTTGCGGTTGATACTGATGCCGATGGCGATGTTACTGATGGATCAATTCATGAAACGCCACCAACTTCATCTGAGGTTGATCAGTCCAGGATTCATTGCGAGAGCAGTGGTATCAGTAACAACAAACATGTCGATGTCAATGCGATGCCTGAGGATGTTAGTCCTCATCTCGGCTCCTTCTCTTCGAAATCGCAGGCTGCTGATGGACAAGACAACACGGACGACTCTTTGCCTGCCAAGACCTCCAACACCGGCAACACAATCATTACCGATAATTTCAACAATGACACTACCCACGACATCAACAGCAATAAGAAAATTGACAATCTGAAAGGCGGCTCGCAGAAAAGGAATAAGACTTTTCCTTATGACATCACCCTCAACATCGCAACGGCCCCTGTCCTCGGAGTGCTGTTCTTATTGGCAACTCGCTCGATTCACGGCCAAAGCGTGCGCGATGGAATCATGGGCGAGCCGTCCAGTGGTGTCGAGCCCTACGCGGTCATGGTCCTGTTCTTCTCTCTGGTTCGTTGAAAATAACAATGCTATACTTTTTCTTGAAGGCCGCAGATACCCTGTTCCGCTGAAATGTTCGTCTAGAAAAAATGTAGCATTTTTCTAGGCACGACAGACAAAAAAAAACTCCGGAACATCCATGTTCTTCAGCGGACTAACCCTTTTTTCATTCCCCCTTCGTTTATTCTTTATATTCATTCACAAAACAAAAAGGCATACATATGCATTAGTCTGGATATGACGGGAGTGTTCCAATACGCAGCGTTCTGGATCTCGCGACGAGGTGGCGGAGGAGGACAACGGATCTTCTTGGCGTTTTTCTTGTTGTCGTCGATTATGAGCGGTCTTGCCAGCAACGATGTGGTCATCTTGACCATGACCCCCTTTCTGGTGTATTTTTCGCAGGCAGTTGAGTTGGCCACTCCCATTGCGTTCCTCATGGCCGAGCTGCAGACCGCCAACATCGGTAAGTACTCTTGGCATACTTAGGGGCAATCTTTAAGTCTTCATATCCAGTTACATGTCCTCTTTTGGTTGTGTTCACCATTCATGTCCATTTACATTAACACGTCCATATGTTTCATTCACCATTCATACCCACTTACACCAATATGTTTCTCTTTCTACATATGTGTGACATGATAGCATCAATGGCGCTGTACATCGGAAACCTAACAAACGTAGTAGTCTGCCAAGCATACAAGATCTCATTCGTTGAGTACAGTGCCTGGATGCTCCTCCCCTGCATCGCATCCATCGCCGCCTGCTATCTCATGCTTCGGTTTAATTTCCGTCACGAGAGATATATCCCGAAACTTATCAAGAGCCCCATGGTCGATCCACGGTCATGTCTGAAGGATCCTGCGGGGGCTGCGTTCGGATTGGCGGTGTTGGGCTGTTCGTTGGTCTGTTTGATTGGGACCTCGTTTGCGCATGTCTCGGTGTGGATGGTCACGGGGCCGTTTGCGCTGGTCGCGTTTGTGAGAGACGTTTGGTATGATGTTCGACGGTACCGTCAGGCCCAAGCTGGATTGGATGAGATAGAGGAAGAAAGTGTTACGGAGGCTGCTATGAATGTGGATGTTATTGGGTTGGAGAATCTTGAAATGAACCAAGCGGAGAGTGGGTTGCCTGAGAATGCTATTCTTGATCAGAGAATTGTCCTTCCTCTCCAGCCCCACTCGCCCATCTTGGCCGTGGACCAATTGGAGGCTGTTGCTTTAGCTCAAGGCAAGGGTGATGCCACGACTACTGCAAACGAGGTTACTATCCCCTTCCCAGCCGAGAGAGGATCAGTTCGATCCATCATCATCAGCACCAAGGCACCAAAGAACACCCTTATCGGTCGCTTCCAAAGACGGTTCCCGCTGATATATGGTATTGGGGTCCGAATGCCCTGGTCCATCCTCCCATTCACACTGAGCATGTTCATTATGGTCGAAGGACTCTCTCACTCAGGCTGGATCGCCATTTTTGCAACCTGGGCAACCCGCCTTGTGCCCAGCTACATTGCCGCCACCTACGCGATCGGGTTCGTGTCCGTCCTGCTGTGCAACCTATTCAACAACGTCCCGATGACTATCCTGGTAGCGCGAATCCTCCAGCACCCGAATTTTGCGAATTCACCGTTGACAATTGACCAACCAGCAGTTGTAAGGGGTTGTGTATTGGCGTTGGTGGTGGGGAGCAACTTGGGGGCGTGTACGACATTGATTAGTTCTTTGGCGGGGCTGATGTGGGATGCGGTGTTGAGGAGCAAGAACAGTAGTGTGGGCTTCTGGAACTTTTTTAGGTGGAATATGGGGGTGATGCCTGTTGTTATTTTTGTCGCCCTTTCTGTTGTTGTAGTTGAATTGACTGTCATCTACTGAAGATGGTCTTGTTTCGATAGAACCGTAGTAGAGTAACTTCTAATACCTAACAAGAGACGCGTTATACCCTTCGTACGCGACTAATGATGGAAGATGTGCGTGGTTCATTTGAATGGACAGCAAACCCAGTGTGGCTTTGGGACTGCTTCATAAGACATCGATTTGCACATCCAAGTGGATGTAAAGTGAAAAGTTGATGTGGATGCGAATGCGATCGTGAATTCTTCCCCCCTCAGTGCCAGCCAACCTCTCGTACACTCACATTGGCCACACTTATTTTTTTTCCCTTCTCTTTGTTCCCCTCTCAAACAAACATTCATCTTTTTTTCTTTTTTCTTTTTTTTTTTCTTTTCTTTCGCACACATACATACTACACTCTCAACCTACTTTCTTGTTCACTTTCACTCACTCTTTCAGGAGGCAGGAATACATACTCGACACAAACAAACATACTACAAACAGTTACAAAGCAGGACTAATAAGCCATGGCATCAGAAACAGAACACAACTGGAAGTTTGCACAGTGCTTCGGAGACAAGGGCGAGGTCGAGGACATCACCGAAGGTGAGTTGGTCTAACTACGAATCTCGCGTCCGTCTTTTGCTCTTCTCTTTCCACTGTGACCCACTCCACAAGGAACAAAAGAAAAAAGAAAAAAGGACAGAAAAAAAGGGCTAGAGGATAACACAAGTACGTCCACCAAACACCACCACCCACCGCTACCAGCATAACAAAAAATGAATGGGATTCACATGCTTACAAAACGAGCCAAACAATAAGATCCAACCAAAGGCGCCTTTCCTTCTCTTGAGTCTCATCTGTTTTCACAACGGTGATCAAATCAACTTCGACAGAGACTGGCGTGTATGGCTACAATATACTACAGGACTACTCTTTTACCAGCTGCGACTTGCGTATGCCATACCATACCATAAACTACCTATCGCCACCACTCTTTCAGACATACCGAACTGGAGAATTTACAATTCTACTTTTCCTCCTTTTTTGTTTACTTAAGTCTCTGGGAGGACGAGAAGAAAAGAAAAAAAAGAAGTGATTCGGGATGAGGACAACAACAAGGACGAGGAGAGAAGAACGAAGGAAGGAAACCCCGGTCGTGTCGTGTCGTGTCGGGAATATTTTTTCTCTCTCTTTATGTTCAAAGCATAAAGCTTGGGCCTTTTTTCCACCCTCCGCCCTTTTTGCGTTTTTTTTCTTGGTCTTTCGATCTTGGTTGCAAAACCAGGTGTGAATGTCAGCAAAGAAAAACCACAACAAAGGAAAACAGCGAGCAGTACAATGAAAAGACAAACAAGTCCTTTATTTGTTTGTATGTTGTTGAGGTTGTTGTTTACGGATGGTTTTTTTCTTTCACTTTTATGCACTTTTTTTCAACATTCCGTTCCCTGCCTTACCCAACAGAGAGAAAAAAAAAAAAGAGAGAACACTGCGGGTGTATGAGCCTAACTAATGCGAGCAAGCAGGCAGGGGTGGTTGTGTGGATGAGAAATCGAGATTCACTTTTTTTTGTTCTGTGCCAACAATGGGGCGTGGAGGTGTAAGTTTGTTGCCTGGAACCGTGAATGGTAAAAGACGTCATACCTCTTCTTTTTTGGGCCTGCTGGTTGGACACAAGGTTGCAAACAAGACAACAAGCAGGGATAACGATTTGACGACGATACACTCGCCTCGACTATGCAAACAGGCTTGGATATTCCCTTATGATAGCAAACTACAGCCAAAAAGCGCTCTTGTTGCTGTTCTGCTATTTTGACATTGGATTACGGTCAATCAGACAGGTCAGAAGAGCGTGGGAGGGTCGTTGTTTTATTCTTGTTAGCATCCCCTGGACATATGAAAATAGCAAGCATTGGACAGACACTACATGCATGGGCGCCAGGATATGAGGACATCAGTTGAGCCGACAACATGGATAATAACTGGGAGCCCAGACCGGAGACGGGCGATCGATGCCGTACCCGGAGGGAGAAAGAAGGTGCTCTTACAATCGCATGTTCTCATAGTCAAGTGAGGATTGGAGGTCCCAGTAAATGATTCGTGTTTGTCTCGGAAATCGCAACCCAAACCACCCCTTCCTTTGCGTCTTTCTTCCCGCTCGCCACCTCCTTTTACAGCGCTACATTGCTGTTATGCAGGGGTAGCATTTTTTTTTATCTTTTTTGCTGCTGTTGCTATTGTCACAGTAGGAAAAGAACATTCCCGAGGAGGGTGAGGAGAGGGACAACGGAACAATGGAAGGAAAGGCGGACAAGAAGAGGAGAAAGCAAAAGTAATGCACCTTACTCTTCCCCAATTGCTCAGTTCTCAATGTAATTTTGTACTGACATCTATGCTCTTGTTTGTTAATATACTCTCATAATAGCCGACATCATCTCGACAGTTGAGTTCGACCATACTGGAGACTACCTGGCAACTGGAGACAAGGGTGGACGTGTCGTGCTGTTTGAGCGCAACGAAGGAGTACGTTTCGTTGTTTTGTCTGTTTATGTCGTCTGCCAATTGTCCTGGCATGTCACGATGGATCGAAATCCCCGATGCTGAACTATACCATGACCTCTCTCTCACGTTTAGAAAAAGGGCTGCGAGTACAGATTCCACACCGAGTTCCAATCACACGAGCCAGAATTCGACTATCTCAAGAGTTTAGAGATTGAGGAGAAAATTAACAAGATCAAGTGGTGCAAGCGCCAGAACTCGGCCCACTTCTTGCTCTCGACTAACGGTACTGTCTACTGATAGCAACCATCTGCTGTTCAATTTTTGACACGAAAAATGGAGTGGAAAACTCATACAAACGATCCTTTTTGTTCACTTGTATACATAATAGACAAGACGGTGAAGCTGTGGAAGGTTTTTGAAAAGTCGATCAAGGTTGTGGCAGAGAACAACCACGGAGATGGTCAGCACGTCCCAGTCGCAGGAGCTCCTCTCAGACTGCCCAAGCTTACACATCACGACACTATTGTTGCGGCAGTACCCAGGAAGGTTTATGCCAACGCCCACGCCTACCACATTAACTCGATCTCTATCAACTCGGACGGAGAGACCTACATCTCTGCCGACGACTTGCGCATCAACCTCTGGAACCTTAACATCAGCGACCAGAGCTTCAGTAAGTTGTTGGCGCCCTTTAAGATCTTTACGAAGCTATGCTTCTTTCGCATCAGATCTTCCATTTACTTACGCGCCTTCTGTTCTTCGCTTTGTTTAGACATTGTGGACATCAAGCCTGTAAATATGGAGGAGTTAACCGAGGTCATCACTGCCGCCGAATTCCACCCCGTCCACTGCAACCTCTTTATGTACAGTAGCAGCAAAGGAACCATCAAACTCAGCGACATGCGTGAATCCGCCCTTTGCGACCAACACGCCAAGCGTATGTAATTTCATAACGGATTCAAACACAGTATTAGGGACGCGGTTCAAAGGCTGTGACTTCTAACTAACAACAACTCTTATTGCTCTGGTCAAAATGAAATAGTGTTTGAGGAGGAGGAGGACCCAAGCAACAAGTCGTTCTTCTCGGAGATTATCTCGTCGATCTCGGATGTCAAGTTCAGCAAAGACGGACGATACATTCTTTCGCGCGACTACTTGACATTGAAGGTGTGGGATATCAACATGGAGAGCCGACCTGTGCAGACCATCAACATTCACGACCACTTGCGCAACAAGCTGTGCGATCTCTACGAGAACGACTGCATCTTTGACAAGTTTGAGTGCACATTCTCTGGTGACGGAAAGTAAGTCCTCTTCTCTTTCTCCTCATGTTTGCTTTTTTCTCGCCCATCTTTTTCTACTTTTTTTGAACATTTGTTATTGGTGTTTTGTGCTCTCACGCTAGCCATGCGTGCTCTTGATATTTCATCTATGCACCTACTAATATCGTCTGCTCTCTCTCAATGCCTAATAATAATAGCAATGTGTTGACTGGATCGTACAACAACAACTTTTACATTTACGATCGCAATGGCAAGAACGACGTGACTCTTCAGGCAGACAAGAGCGCGTTCAAGGCCAAGCGAGTAGGATCGGCTAAGAACAAAATGATGGCACGGACCAAGAACGGCAAGAAGGACGATATCAATGTCGAGTCGATTGATTTCACCAAGAAGATCTTGCACGCGTCTTGGCATCCCAATGAGAACTCGATCGCCATTGCTGCCACCAACAACCTCTTCATCTTCACGTAAGTTTTCTCTGGATTGCTAGTTGGTGTTATGCTTCTAAGAGTAAGACTTTTATTGTAGTTACTAACGCGTTTTCCCTTTGTCTCTTTCATTTGCATCCTCATTGACTTGGACGATGGATATTTCATGGCACCTAGCGAGTAAGTGTTGAAACAATGGACGAGTACAATTGGGATACTCAAGTAAACGACTAAATGGGTGGGTGTGCGTTGTGTTCTTGACTAACCTCTGATACTTCTCACTTAAAAACAACTCATAGGCTGTAAGGTGGCTGCCTTTAGTCATAGTTTCTCACTTTTAAGGATAAAACCATTAACAACAACAAAGCAACAAAGAACAAAAAAAGGATTCAATGAAGACCATTGTAATTGCCAGATTGTTCGACTGTGTGATGTTACTTCGTGTGTCTGTGTCGTGTGCTTGTTTACGTGTGTTGGCCCCTTTAGCCACGTCCAGTGAGCCAAACTGAGCCTCTTTTAATCGATTGAAGTTTGACGCCACCGATTTGTACAAAGGCAAAAGTGTGAAAAAAGGATGTGCGGAATTCCTGAGGGTGTCTCTTTTGTTTCCTTTCCTCCGTTCATTCCTTACGCTACTTCCTTTTTTCATCAGATTGTATGCTTAATTCCTCCTCATGGAAACCGACAGCGAGGACAGCTTCCGGGGTATGTTGACAAGAAAAGAAAACCGGCGAACTGGGTCTGATCACAGCCTACTTCGATTGTTAAACCATGGCAACATCAAACACGTTTGTGCTCCATCGTTGCATTTCCGAGACTTCTGACCGTTTATTTTTTGTTTGTTGCAACCTTTTTTTGGACTGACTTCCGCATAGACATAGCCACGCTGAGGCAGGGGATCCAGGATCAGCATTATCATGACATTTGTGAGATTTTGTATAACCCGGACACCACCCACCATTACTCTGTCGTCATCGAGTATGTTCTTTTGCTGTGTCTGTCACAGATACGCTTCACTGTTGAAGAAGATGGAAGCTGTTTAATAACGATACTTGTGAAAAAAAAACTAACATTAGGAAGGCGTATTTTTACCTCTTGACAATGATATATTAGCATCATGGCGTTGGTAGACTCAGGGACGGATCCGAGACTATGGTCAGATCTTGCAGTATCGCCCCATAAAGTCCTCCCGATCTTGGATCGCATCCTGCAGGATGTACAGATGGAAATAATCCGACTGAACGATGACGATGGTTTGGAGTCACAGGATCGTCAAAGAACCAATAGCTACAGCTATAGCAGCAGTGCTGCAGGCGGATTTGGACGGCCGACACAGTCCATGGGAGCAAGGAGGACGAATGGAGGAGGGAAGAAGCGGCCGATGTATTTGAAGCCCAAGTGTTCGGCGAGGGTGATGGGTCTGCCTGCAGCCGAGTCCAGGAGAAGGACTGTGCCGACCTGTGCTGATGTTGGGACATTTCTGTCCATTACTGCCACCGTCATAAGGTACTTTGCAAACATTATTTGCTTCGACAATTGCCTTACATGGTCAATGTTTGTTCATTTGTGAAGTATGAATTTACTTATACCTCATTGCTCTTTTTCCCGCTTTTTTCAGGACGGGAATAGTCAAGATGCTGGAGAACAAAAAGCCGGTGCTATGTTTGCTGTGCAAGAAGACATTTGACGTGTTGGCGGATGTGGAGCAGTACAATAAGGTGGTCATGCCATCAAGGTGTCAGGCTCAGGGGAATGCGCGCCCTTGTAATAGTTATAAGTTCCAGATTGTTGAACCTCCACCCGGTAAGGCTGCTTTGACTTTATAGCTGAAGCACACGACAGGCGACTAATAACTGTTCGATTATATGCATGGCGGAGAAAACTAATATTGACCAACCTTTATGTCTGTTAGGCCAACTGCCTGAGGGATGTCGGGATTATCAGGAGATTAAGATTCAGGAGCAGACCAACAAGTTGACGATGGGAACAATTCCCGGATCAATGGTCGTTATTCTTCATGATGACTTGGTAGATCATGCCAAGTCTGGAGACGATGTTACCATCACGTAAGTCTTCAGAGGGCCCCATAGCTGTATACGATCTCATCTTATGCCGTTACCTTCAGTGTTACATTTATTAATTTCTTCGTCAATTAAATTTCGATGTGATAGGGGTACGGTGATAAGGAGGTGGAAGAACCCTGTAATAGGGGAACGGTGCGACATTGAACTGGCACTGCTGGCGAACCACGTTTTCATCCATAACGAACAACGAGTCGGCGTAGGGATCACAGAGGAACAACGACTGGACTTTGAGCATTTCTGGGAGCATGCCCGATCCAAGGACGTCAACAAGCCCTTCACGGCGCGCAACCAGATCTTGAGCCAGATTTGCCCTAAAGTCTACGGACTGTACATTGTCAAGCTAGCGGTCATGCTAGTTTTGACGGGTGGAGTGGCCAAGAATGATGACAAGTCGGGACTCAAGGTTAGGGGGGAACCACATCTGTTGCTGGTGGGTGACCCAGGCACAGGGAAGTCGCAGTTTTTGAAATATGCGGCCGAGTTGAATCCGAGATCGGTGTTGACGACGGGAATTGGGAGTAGTAGTGCAGGTCTGACGGTCACTGCTGTAAGGGACGGGAATGAATGGCAGTTGGAGGCTGGTGCGCTGGTGTTGGCGGATAGGGGACTGTGCTGTATTGATGAGTTTGGAGGGATGAGAGAGCATGACAAGGTGGCCATTCATGAGGCAATGGAGCAGCAGTCGATCTCGATCGCCAAGGCAGGAATTGTGTGCAAGTTGAACACGCGGTGCTCAGTCATTGCTGCGACGAACCCCAAGGGCAAATACGACCCAAATGAGTCAGTGTCGATCAACATTGCATTGGCGAGTCCGTTGCTATCGCGATTTGATATCGTCCTTGTGTTGATGGATACCGGCAACGCCAATTGGGACCACAAGATCTCGTCGTATATCTTGGACACGCGTATGCGGATGGATGGTCAGTTTGTGCCCAAGAGGAAGCGGTTGACGGGGAAGGAGATTCGGCGACGGCGGAAAAAGTTGAGGAAGATTGCCAAGCGGAAACGAATGGAAGCGATGGGTTTGCGGCCGGGTGATGATGGGTATGATAGCAGCATCTCGGATGATGGTAGCTCAGTTGGAAGAGGTAGTACTGCTGGACAGGATGAGGGGGATGATGAGGACGATGAGGAGCTGGAACAGGAGGCAAGGCCAGACCCTTGGTCGCTCGAGAAGGTCAAGGCGTATCTGATCTGGATCAAATCGACCTTTCAGCCGAAACTGACCCCACCTGCAGAACAGGTCTTGGTCTCGTATTACCAACTCCAGCGGAAAGCCGATCTCCGCAATGCCGCACGGACGACGATTCGATTGTTGGAGTCCTTAATCCGCCTGAGTCAGGCCCATGCACGGCTGATGGCTAGAGATTTGGTCACTGTTGAGGATGCGGTTGTTGTTGTATCGGTGATGGAGGCCACTGCCCAAGGTGGAGCCGCGGTCATGGAGAACATCAATCCTTTGCATGCCAGTTTCCCCAAGGTTGCTGAAGAAGAATATGGGCGACAGGAGACTGCCATCCTTAATCGACTGGGGTTAGCTCATCTGGCTTCTCATTTACAGGAAAGTGGCGATATTGACGACGAGGGTCGGGGGGCTGGACATGATGGTGAGGATGATGTGGTCCCTGGAACGGACACTGAGGAGATCCCGGGAACTGGTATCAAGCGGCGGCGGCAGGATGGACGTGACGATGACTATGACCATCGTCGGGATCATTATCGAGCAGCATTATCGCCATCAAAACGAGGACCTGTTGGTGCGGTTGGCGGCAGCAATCAGGACTCAAGTCTTGTGTCAGCCAGATCTACATCATCTTCCGCGTCGACAGCATCAACTAACGTCCTGTCGACTGGAAGTATGGTCTTGGACGACCAAGCCGAAGCAGAGTTCCTTGAACGACTCAAACAATCCGACCCCATCCTCGACAACAACCCCAACAACATCACGATATCGCAGTACGGTAGCGTCGACAATGGATTTCTGGAGGAAGGATTTGTGGACGTGAAGACGGAGGAGGAAGAAGCGCCTCTGATTGATCGAAGGTTTGCACTTCGACAGACACAGACCCAGCATTCTGTGGGGGCGCTATCGCCATCGGTTTCGAGGAGAGAGAAGGGCAAGAGCGTGATCCGGGATCGAGATACTAATGGTGACTTTGATCATGACGAGAGGCCTTATTCCTAAGAGCTCCCTTCTCTTACACGACGATGGTTAGCAGAGTGTGCCGGAGAACTTGTAAATTAAACCCTTGTACAAAAGTAATAAACACAAGTATATAATGTCAGCGTGCTCGTTTTTATTTTGTTTGTCGGCTTTGACGACGCGTAGTATATTTTCGCACCAGCGCACACAAACAGACCATGTACCCTACATTCACAATCCTTGAAAATTTCGTCTTTTTTTTAAGCGCGAACAGACCCTACAAATATGCGCCGGAATACATGGTATCATGGTTACAATGTAACCGACCTCCCATTGTTACTATTTCAACAACCTGTTACTATAGAAACGCGACCAGTTACTATGTGAACAGGACCAGTTACAATGTAAACTGCTCATTCAACCCGTGTTTCTCGTTACTCGTTTCTCAGTCAGAATCTTTTTCGTCTCAGTCAATGATCAATGTGTCCTTCAGTCGTAGTCACCGTGTGCTCCACTCGCAACACTCTCTTTCATCCCTTCCTATCAGTAACAAGAAACCCTCCATTCTTTTTTCCTCATCAATTTCAGACTATATTTATTATCATTACTTCAGTGCATACCAGAGTAACAAGAGTACATGCGGAGTGAAGACAGATGTCACGAAGGAGAAATGGCGGTTTGAAGTGTAGGGGAGTGAAGAAGGGAAATACACAAGGGGTTCATGCTTTAAAGAGCAGAAATGTGAACGAAGGCATGCATAGCAATAAAATAAGCGCTTCTTTTTGTAGATCACACGCGTAAAAACGCGTCAAAACGCGCTCGCACGCGAAACTTTTTTTTATCAGTAACAACGAAGCAAGCTGCTGGCCGCGATGTAATATTTTGAGGAACATACTTGTACGATGACGATGTACAAAATTGGAACTACAGAGAAGAAACTATTTAACAGTGTTGGTACAAGCGAAAGGAGAATAATACAACGAGGAAGTCGAAAGAGAGAGAGAATAAAATTGATCAAAAACGAACAAACGAAAAAAAAAAAAAAAATGTCGTCAGTCAACCATAGGTTGGAGATACTTGACACGGAGAGCTCTGCCCATCCGGCCTTTGCCAACTCCAATTTCAACACGAACGCGTCTTCGTCGTGCATTCGAAACTGCAGTCTGATTGTTGCGATCTCCAGTACTCTTGCCAGCCAACATCTTCATCCAGGTTATCCACGCCTGTCTGCACTCCTGGTATTTTTCAATGTTTTCGGACCACTCGGCAGCTGGGATGGTTGGGAATACTTGCTGACAAACGTCGCCCTTGCAGGAAATCCGAATCATTTCGGTCTGCTGGGTGTCACTAAGGGTGGCCTTATCTTTGAGCCAAAAGTGGAAATCATGGTAGCACCACTTTGCCTCGCTCGTCTCTCTCTTGTCAGGATCCGATTGGCAGTTTACACAGACAAACTTGGACCCGTCCTCTTGCAACGGAACCATTTTCATGTTGCAGTTGCTGCAGACAATGAGAGGAATGCTGAAGACACTATCCTTCGCCCAGAACCGGGTCATGACGTGGTCAGGAAACGTAACGTCTTCGATGTACCCGTCTACCGAGGCGATGCCTATATGCCAAAAAAGAGGAAGCAAATAGAAACATAGGGTCAGTGGCTGATATCCAGAGCAGCTTAATTCAGACACCAGACAAAAGAAAACGACTTCATGGCCATGCATACCCATGAAGCGACTATCAATGACTTTCTTGACCGACTCAAATCTCTGTGCAGATGTAGGTACGTCAGGGCCCTTCTCTCCAAGGACAACTGGTTCTCTTGATGATAAGTTAATACGCAACACGCCGTCCTCTGAGCACCACTGTCCATAAAACCCCATGTGCCGCAGCGGTCTCAAGATATCGATCCAAGTAGTATAAGAGGACCTAAAGATTTAGGAAAGAAAAATAAGACTGTTGGTTGCCCATTCTCCATCGCCAAAATTCACAAAAGAATGCAGACGATAAATGAATGTCACTTACGTCTGAATTTTGACGAGTCGGTTCTTGGTTAAGTGGAAAACGCCAATCTCCCAACCCTTGCTGTCGTCTTTATCCACGTTCAGCATGTGGTAGACCACAACACCTCGAAGAGTGCTTCCTCTGGTCGGACCAGAGGCAACTTCAGTTTCGCTAGTAGACTTGCTTCCAACCGCATTCTTGTACGCGATTCCGGGCTCAATCTTGACCTTCTTCATCTCCTCAGGCTCGGGTTCAACTTTAAGCAATCTCGTCATCTCGTCCTCTGGCTCGGCCTTGACCACAACCTTCATATCATCCTCAGGCTCAATCTTGACCTTGGGTTCAATCTTGACCGAAGGCTCGTTTCTAGGCTCGATAGCTCCTTCGTCTTGTGGCACTCCATCATCAGTATCTGCATCAGAATCCAATCCATTAGGCAATTCTGCCACTGTGAGTGCATCTTGTTGCAAGGAAAGACTGGCGTTCAGGGTCTGGTAGAGCGACGGGTCCCGTGCGATATATTTGTCATTGTCCAACAGCTGGTGGCCCAGCGTCTCTCGTATCTTGGCCAGATCCACGAGATGGCCTTCAATGACAGAGTCGCCACGGAACTTGGTCAGCGCAGCACCATCCATCCGAAACATCATCGATGACCACCGTGTGCTGGCAACAGTCTTCCTTACGTACTCCTTGGCCATCAGATCTACGGGCACAATATCATGGATGTAGCGGTTAAAATAGACAGCTGAGTAAGCATTGTTCGTGTCAGGATGTAGTTTAGAGTTGCTTTTTACCTGTGAGGAGGACGACATCACCCACTCTACAAGACTCGACCCACTTTCCCTTCTCACCCCAAAGAGTAATGTTCAAGTGGATCGAACCTTTGTCGCAAATCGTCAAGCCCGCCTTGGAGGTAGGCTTTCCTCCAAATCCTCGTATTCCATCTTGCACTGGCAAAATTAGCTGTATAAGGCCCATGATATTATACTTTCTTTGCGCTTCGTTTGGGGACAGATGCTTAATAGGGGTTAATTTTGAAGCGAACGAGATCACCTGCGGATTGAGGGGAATCGTGTTTTGTGCGGGTGACGATACAGGTCTTGAAGTGGACGGATCTGCAGGAGCTGGCTGTTCGATAGGGACTGACTTTTGGACCGGAGCTGACTTTTGGACAGGGATGGGTTGTTGGACAAGAGCTGACTTTTGAGCAGGAATAGGTAGTACGACAGAGGTCGGCTGCTGAATATGTGTGGGCTGTTGGACGACCTTAGTGGTTTTGATGACTGGCTCTTTCTTCTGAATCTCCTCTCTAGATATCTGAAGCAATATGGGTCCAAGTGGCTCCGGCGGCTGCAAGGCTGAGTGATTAATTGTGGCCACTGGGACTGGCCGACTTGGGGTAGTCGAAGGTGATGCCGTTATTCTATGATGCTTCGTATTATTCCCCTCAGCAATATCCTTTTTGCCAGCCTCCCAGAAGACTTGCCAATCCCCATCCGAGTCCCCGTCCTCGATGGGGTCAGTGTCATCTACCACCGAGAACTCTTGACGCTGGCGCTTTTTGGGTGTTGCCTTCTTAGGTGTGCTTTTACGCTTAGGTGATTTGCTCTCAACTATCGGAGGGGAAGGGGGAGGGAAGAGAGGCTTGAAGGGCGAGAACAAGGCTGAACGACGCTTGTTGGGTTGTTCCTGAGAGTCGGGTGAGGATGGTGTTGATGATGTTGTCGATGTTGTGGTAGTGTGAGGGCGAGAGATGATCCTGACGCGGTCTTGTTGGGGAGGGGACGGCTGAGTGGATCTACTGGATCCATTACTAGCGCGATAATGATCTGTGCTCCTGTATTGATCGATATCCTGCATGGCCACCTGCGTAGAGATATCATCGGGAATTATGTCGGAGAGGGTCCGTGCCATACTACGACGCTGCCGAGTTGGAGTAGAGATATTTTGTTCTTTGCGGTGTGGATCTGTTCTTCTTGAAGGTGGTGTTACTCTATTACTTGTCGTCCATTGCTGTTGGTATTTAGGTGTGAGGTGGTCACTGCTCTTAAAGTGCTGGATATTGTCGAATACGAACTGGGTCGAGAGGTAGTCAGGCACCTCCACCGAAAGACCGACTTGAGAGGAAGGTGGAGGGGAGGGTGAGGGGCTCGAGATAGGATCCGAGGACTCGTCGTTTGATCTGGTAGAACGTTGCCCAGCTCCGCTAGCTGGAGTAGCGGGCTGGTGCAATGTTCTACGGGGCGAATGATTGTTGTTTGTGTTGTTCATTAAAGTATTGTTGTGTCGTTGGATGAGAGAAGCGAATGGCGAATGTATGCTTATTGATTTCGTTGTCACTGATGTAGGTGTGATTCTCTTTGGGGATGTGTTTGGATCCGGCATTGCTGCTGTTGTTATGTATGCGATGGGCTCTGCGTTATAATGAAGATTAGAGTAAAGAACAGGTGTGCGTGCGAGTGTGCATGAGTGAAAATGGAAATGGGGATCAAAAGCCAAAGAACGACAATAAACTCACACTTGGTGGCAAAAGTATTCACACCAAGAATTTTTGATTCTCAACATACCACTAAAAGATTTGCCCAAATTGACGTCAGGGTCTACTGTCGCTTATTGCAAGTGGATAGATGGCTGCAGCAACAACAGCAATAGCAACAGTGGTCAAGTGGCAGTCGAATAAAGCGTTTCGACGGTCGTGCGAGAAACAAAATCCAACGCGTTGAAGTGGTATGAGTTACAAGCCTTAACCAACAAAAAAGCATGGCCACTTTCAGTACGAGAAGCTGCAAAAGAAAAGCTCCTTGGCGGGGAATTGAACCCCGGTCTTCCGCGTGACAGGCGGAGATACTCACCACTATACTACCAAGGAATGAGCCTGTTATGTATGTTAGAAACTAGCGACTTATCTTCTGGCGCCACCAACTAGAATAGTAACAGCGATCAAGAGAGGCGGTGACGTAGACCCGAGTGCCCTTGACCCTATATTAGTTGGCCTGGGTTTATTCGTATCTAGTTTTATTTTGTCTTCCGTTTTTGCTGTGAAGAGCAGCGACAATTGTTGCGCAGAGCCAGGCTCCGGGTCGGACTGTGACTGGCGGATGGTGTACTGAAGAGTTTGGTCTGTAGTCCCCTTTACTTCCAAATGCCTCCTTTGTACTGTTTGTCAGAGAAATAAAATTGTGTACAAAAAAAAAAAAAAAAAAAAAAAAGTTGGCCTGGATCGGAGCAGACAGCAAGGTATCTTCCACTTGCTGTACTTTGCCTCCGGTTCCCAGGTACGCCCCCTATCCCCTCTTTTTATTACCTATCCTTAATAACTAGAAATTAGCACACTTTATTAAAGATCTTCCACTTGCTGTACTTTGCCTCCGGTTCCCAGACGCCTAGTTCCCTGCATCCCCTCATCCGGGTCCTGGCAGGTGGCGTCTGGATACCTACGGTTGTTAGGAAGATCCCTGGTGCTGTGTAGCCGCAGTTAGACGGTACAGGCCAGGCAGCATCCCTGAGCTCATCACGTGAGTTGCTGGATCATCTCCAAGTGATGCTTACCCACCCCTAGGCCAGCGATTTCGAACATGTACGTGGACTTAATTAACTTGTATAAGCTGCATTTCAATCTTTTACCCTTATGCAAAAATTGGTGGCGTTAGTGCAAAATTTTGGCAAAAAAAAAAAAAAAAAAAAAAAAAACATGCATCCTCGGCCAAGGCCGAGCTCCTGGGTCTTCTAGCTGCAATTCTGGCAGCGCCTCCGGAGCAGGACATTGTAGCTCGCCTTGATAACCAGTCAGTGGTAGGTCAGTACCGCCGACTAGTAAAGAATCGTCGGAACGCTCTGCCTAGGAAGCGGTTCAGGAGCACGTATGCTGGTATTTGGGCGGTACTTTGGCAGATTATGGAAACTCGGCCAGGCGGGGTCGAGGTGGAGTGGGTAAAGGGACATAGCAATGTACATGGGAATGAGCTTGCAGACCAGGCGGCAAAGGAGGCTGGACAGAGCGACACAGTACCCGTAGTGGTGGATCTGACGCAATAGACGGACATTAGGAACTTTGCATATTGTTACGGCGGGCTTGTGGAGATTGATCTTCGGCAGCTGCTCAAACAACAAACGACAATTCGGCACCATTAGGCCTGGACAGCACAGAGGCGAGTCAAAAGGGCGATCCCAGACATTGATGACGTAGAGTGGCGCTCAACCCTGGCCCATGTTCATGACAGGCGAGCCGTTATTACATTTTACAGCAACAGCAAGGACTCCCACCAACGCACACATCACGTCAAGAAGCTGCATGGCATATTACCCACTTTGAACTCTATGCAAGCGCGTAAACCGGACCTTTATTCGATCTGCCTGTGCCGACGATGCGAGCTTGAGGAGGAGGACAACAAACACGTCTGGAATTGTCCCCTTGCTGCAGAAATCACCACTACGATCTGGAAGGAGGCCATGGATAGGATTGATGGGTGGGGTGTACAGGCGACAAACAGCTACAACGCCGCCAGGAAGCGTGAATATGATCGTGCAATTGCCCACGGACGCCAGATACCAAGGCCGGTCCCCATACACTGGCAGTCGCCCTTGGATGCGGAACATGTTCAAGGATTCTCTTCTATCGGTGGAGCTCGAGCCGTGCACAGCGGTAGTTCTGCTCCCGATCGTGATGAGAATCCCAAGTGGAGTGTCTCGGACCTCCTCCGCGGTATCACCCCCAAGAGTATGTTAACTGAATGGTCCGCGGTTTTCCGGACCCCACAGTCCATCGCCAAGACGGTTTTGCATAGGTTTGTTGGTTACCTGGAGGCGCATGCTTTGGAGTTGATATGGAAGCCTCGGTGTACCGCGACGATCGCATGGGAGCAGACACAAGGCATCTCTGCCAAGAACAAGACCTCCAAGTACACAGGCCCCCGAGGTGACTGAGTCAGGGATACGGATACATCACGCGTGATGGTTTCTGCCCGTGTGGCTAGCGAAGCGCCACACGTGAGAATGGGCGCTGCCCTGGAGCGTCCATGGATCCAAGCGCGGCCGATGAGCGGTTGTTGGACAGTTTGTTGGGAAGGAGGAGATTGTCATTAATGGAGAGGATGGGAAGAATTCCTTTCATTCGTATCTAGTTTTATTTTCTTCTATTGAAGCTGTGAGGAGCAGCGGCAATTGTTGCGCAGAGCCAGGCTCCGGGTCGGACTGTGACTGGTGGATGGTGTACTGAAGAGTTTGGTCTGTAGTCCCCTTTACCTTCAAATGCCTCCTTTGTACTGTTTGTCAGAGAAATAAAATTGTGTACAGAATAAAAAAGCTGTAGTGTCTGTTGCCATCAAACCCTAGAATGCACTGTGACAATAACTACTGCTGAAGTACTCAAAAGAGATGCGTCAGCTCACCTTACTTACTCTATGCTTCTTTGAACTACAGCAACATACATCTCTCCCTCTTATTTTTTTTTGAGCCCCTAGCCGCACTTGTCCAAAATAATTCTTCCCAGAGAGTTTCTCCGCATCCTTTTGCATCCTTAATTCTTCCGCACCCTCCTAAAAAAAAAATCCCCCGATTCTCCTCTTCATGTTCACATTACTCCTTACTATCCTCACAGGAGAGGTATTCAAGTCTCTGCACTCCCAAAGAGCGGAGTAACGCCGTTCATGATTCTCCCATGGCATTTGTTCCCTCTTCACGGTCAGAGTTATGTTCGATGTATTGACGGAGAAATACAATCTGCAGTGGTTTAGACCAAAGACTTGAACGCAACTCTGCATCCTTGTCTCTTTCTGGTTCGCCTTTCCACATTCATACATTCCTTGTCCTTGTAGTAGCTCGTTGCAAAAGGATTAAAAGAAACTAGTCTACCGAGACATTCAGATGTAATCGACAAAACGTGGGGCAAATTGCGTAGTTTAAGGTTATCTACACCCTCTTCGTTATTAATTTGTTATTTGTTTGGATGGTTTGTTCTCAGTCCTTCATTATCTAGTATCACCACTCTAATCATCAGAGGGGACATGGATATCATCATCCACATCATCATCTCCCGCCATAAAGTATCCACCCTGCTCCTCTTCCTCACCCTCATCCGTACCAATGACAACAATCCCATTAATAATCACATAGGCCACCATCGCCACCAGCCCAAACGTCACCGCATAGATCCTCTTCAGATCAAAATCCCTCTCCTCCTGTGTCTTCTTTGGCTTTTCCGTTGTCGTTGTAGAAGAGGCAGATTTTGATCCAGATAAGAAGGTGTTCTTGAACCACTCCTTGGGTGAGCTAATAGGGTTTGAGAAGAAGGGGGATGCTTCGCTAGGGAGGGCAGAGTCGGGCAGGTTGGCAAAGAATTCGTCCTTGCAGCGGTCGCAGTAGGCCACCAGGCGAGGGAACTGGCTAGTGAGGATCATTTGGAACCGGGGGTTGGGGATCTCAGGGTACAGCTGCAATGCCAAATATCCAAACGCCTTTGCGTCCAAAGACGTAGGCCTGAAAATTTTTGAGGAAGAAATGTAGGTTAGAGAGTGCCAGTTCTTCTCTTTTTTGCAGATCCCGCATTGAAAGCAGGGTCAAAAAAATGTGGACAGGGCAAGAGCACATCATCTCTTTCCCCCTCCACTAGTATTACTGCCCCCCCCGCGCCCCCCCCCCCTCCTTTTTTTTTTTTCCTTCAAATGTCGTTTTCCCGTCTGAATTCCCGCATCCCTCCTGATGATCCTTGAACTTACTTGACGCCAAAGAGAAAGTCGTTCTCGCCCAATTTCCTGTCCAAGACACGGTAGCAGTCCCTTGCCAAGTCATAGATCTACATTTTTCATCGTGAGAAAAAAATAATGAACATAGTTATTAGTCGCCAATTGCTTCCTTTTTTCTATGCGGCATGGCTCCATATCACGATAGCGTTTGGAAAAACCAAAAGTTCCTAATATCCACGCACTGTGCACTGTGCATGCCCACTTACGCGAGTGTTCTCGGCATGAGTGAGAGATCCTGATTCGACCTTTCCGCCATACTTTTGGACACGCTGAACGGCAGCCTTGCGCATCTGCATGGGTTGAATATACCGCGCAGGGATGGAGAGCAAGTTCGAGTACGCCTTGCGAGTCGTTCCCAAAAAGTTATCGTCGTCCGCGAACCACGAGAACAACTATTATTGTTTTATCCGAGGGAGGGAGAGAGACGAAGGGGTGTTAGGTGATAGCTATCCAGCGTTGGTGGGTATCATTTTTTGCAAAGCAATTTATCCTTATCCTGATATTTATGTCGACTCTGTGCTCTTTTTCCGGTTGTTGCAATTATTGTGTTTGCTTACGAGAGAGTCCTGCAGAGATTCGTCGACGAGGGAGGAGTAAGCAACAGACTTTGCCAAATCCTCCGTGGAAAGATCCTCATTGGCGTTATATCCCTACACATTGCAAAAAATAAAATAAAAATGCGTACGAGAAAGTAGCACCGAGTAAGGGTGTTAGGACGCCTGTACTTTGTTGAGTTGTATATCTGCGCTCCTGCAATGATTCCTTAACGTGCGCTGTGAGATTCCCCTTCCTCATTCCTCAATGATTTACAGTTTTGCTCAGGTAGGCGATGATCCGGTTGGTTCCTGCGATCCAGTTCTTTCCATCGTGCAGCATCGGCAATTCTCCTATTCCACATTCATTCAAAAGCAAACAAACTTCCAGTTATCAGTAATAGATCTCCTCAAAGTAACCATCAGCAAATGTATAAAAGTGTGAAAAAAAAAAGATCAACAGGGTACCGGTGGGTGAGATCCCGGGGTCGTTTGATTCGACGATGGTGTATTCCTGGTGGGAGACAATGGAGAGGTAAGAGATCAGGGCCAGGCATTGGGGGTCGATCGAGGGCAAGCCAAATGCGCCTCCGTAGATATACAGCTCCGCGTTGGGCATTATGAGGGTGAGGGAGGAGTGAAGGTCGAAAGGGAAGGAAAGAAGGAAGGAAGGAACAGGGTAAAGAAGAGTGAAAAATACACGGGAGCGTGAAATAAAAAAAAATTGGCCTCCGTGCCCGTGTCTCTCCCGCGAGAAAAATAAATTTCCAAAAGGGGAACGAAGCACACATCCAACACCCACAGCAACCTTCTTTATCTATCCCTTCCAACGGTTTCCTTTCTCTTCGTGTCACACGTGTTATGCACACTGCACACACTTAAAATGACTTTGGAGGCACACGCTTTAATAAAGGGTCTAGAAACAACTCAAATGACTACTCCAGGTCATACCCACGCAGTCTGGTCCGCAAGGCATGCCGTACCGTAGCCTGCTCTACTGCATCGCCCGTCAGCGTCCATGGCATCCGAAACTTGCGAATCGGTCGATCCTTCAGCTTATCCTGCCTCTTGGAGTCCCTAATCAAACCATAACTCACACACGCAGTCACCGTACTAGTCGCACTTGAAGGTGTAGTAGTAGTGGTAGCTGACGAAGGTGTAACTGTAGCAGAACCACCGATCACAGCAGACTCACTCTCTGTAGTAGTGGTAGTAACACCCTGGGACCTGGCCTGGAACTGGGCTTCGATGCGTCGGTAATGAATATCAGTCCGATCGCCAATTTTCATTTCAATTGCATCCTTGTAGGCCGCATAGTCCTTACGCTGCGTCAAAAATCCTTCACCAAGCATCTCCCACGGGTGTTGCTCTGGCAATGTCGGAGGCGCAAGGCCATTGGATCGATCCCACACTGCTGTCGACAACTGTGAATCCTCATTCAGCGTATCGGATGCATCCGTGGTCTCGAAGGTTGTATCTTCCGGTTTGCCAATATTGTTGTTGTCGCCGATGGTAGTGTCAGTGGCGGTTGTCGAAGCTGCAGCTGGGGTGGTGGTCCTGAAGGCGTTGCTACTGCTGGTGCTGCTGTGTGGCGTGGGAAGAAAGAAGGCCAGGTTGCGGAACACCTCCGATGGCATCCTGGAGGCATACAGATCCAACTCCTCCAGATCCGAAAATTGAATCCTTTTTAACAACGCCACCCACTCTGAACTTTCAAGCGACAGCCGATTCACCCCTAGCTTGTGGAGCCGCAGTTCCGAGACGAAAGCCTGGAGCCATGGCAAGAACTGGCGCGTGACCTGGGATGACTTGACACAATTTTGGGTACGCGGGCTCCCAAGAACAAATCCAGAGGTCGCCACTGCTTTTGGATATGAGTTGCCAATGCCTCCTTTGCCAACACTGATCGATTTGCTCAACGCGCCGACAACAACCAGAATCTCCAGGAAGGGAAGGACCTTGGGCTTAATGGTCTCGAAAAACGTCGCCAACGGCTCTCCGTCCTCCATAGATCCGATTAACACCAGCTCGTCGACACATGAACCAAACCTAAGTAGGAACTGTGTCGCCTCCTCCCACTCTGCCTTGGCGCCATCGATCGGTGACAGGTAGACCGCAAAGTGAGATGATAGTTGTGACATGGGCACCTGGGATCGCTCAATGACCTTGGTTAGGTTTTCATATCCCTTCTTGTCAAGCCCCAGGACATTGATCTGTAGGCTCGCCAGGTGTGATCCCCTTGACCGCGTACAAGCCTCCAGCGTCTTGGCATCATGGTTCGAAAACTCGAGGCACTTCAAGTACGTGAGCATGTACCCAAAAAACATCAGGACCGTGTAGACGTTGCTCGATTTCCTGGAGTAAGTAAGCGACATTGGTTGCGCTGGGACCTTGTTCGCCTCCAGCGTCGTTGTCATTGTCGTTGCTGTTAAGGTCGTTGTTCCTGATGCTGTTGTTATCAAATCTGTAGTTGCTCCCGTTTCCGACCAGGTGAGGCTCATGTCCGCCTTGTCTCTCAGGCCAACCTTCTTGGGCACTCGCGAAGGCCCCACTGCTGCAAAAGTCGCCTTGATGGCCTGGTAGACCTTGAAGAACTGAAGTGCTTCTGTCGTCACTCGCAGCTTTCTAAGGCAAGGGTTCAGCTCAATAAGCTGCAGGAGGGCCTTGAGTTCCTGGTGGTTGTGGACTTCCAGCCAGAGCCGTTCCAGCTTGTTGGCGAACCGAAGTGTGCTATTGGACCACCGTTGGATGCGCATCGACTTGCGCGCCTCGTCCTTGCCTGACCGTATCGATACCTGCTCGTTGTAGCTGACCATGGCCTTGAGCATTACTAGACCGACATCGCCTTTGATCGCATTGTTCATGAAATGAAATCCACGCTCGAGGGTGGGACTGTTGAAGCTGAGTTTGGTCTTGGCGTTGGGTCCTGCTGTCCTGACCATGTCGCATAGTGCGGGGTTCATGCGGTCCGGGTCCCAGTCTGCGAAGGAGCGCGTGTTCATGAATAGCCGATCCAGAGACTCCTGGGTGTCTGGATGGTCGGACGGATCGCTGATATCCATGTAGAATCCCTGAATTCGCCGGCAGTCAACAAGATGCTTGATCAGCCTGGTCTTGAAGTGTCCCAGAATATAGTTGGGATCATTGACATCGACACCTCTGCAGGGCTCCTTCAGGTTGATGGGGCCGTGGACAATATGATGCTCGAAGGGGACAAACAGCTTGATCGACACGGCAGTGGTGCGGAGAATGGCCGACTGCAAAACGGTAATATCCTCCTCAGTCACATGCCACGCCAGCTCCAGGCCAAGTTCCTGCAAGTTCTCCGCCTTGACAATCGCATCATAGAACTTCAATGCCTCCTCTCGTGAACACAGAGACACCAAAAGAGCTCCCAACGCCTCATTGTAAAAGAATCGCTTAAGGACCGCCTGCAGCACCTTGTAGTCGTTTTCCGGAAACCGCTCCTTGTAGTGATCAAAGCAGACCCACTTGGCATAGCCTTCGTTGGTAATGATCCTGAACAACGTCCCGGCTGACCCTTCCTTGTCCAGGTTGATGGGTGCGTAAAAGTCCTTGACGCGAGAAAAGTCCCAGCTCCCTTCCACCTTGCCCGAGTCCGGCTCGTTCTGGATATAGTTGATGGCGCAGAGGACTTTTTTGTACAAGGGTGAGTCCTTGTTCATCGGTGGGACGGCGACTCCGTTGTCCTTGTATCCAAATGCCAACATCTGGAGAATCACCCACATATGATAGCCGAAGCGCGCGACAAATTCTTCGATGTACAGTAGGTCGTAACCCTCATGTAGAGTAAAATGAAGCTGGTGAGGAGGAAATCTCCTCCGTTTCTTGTCCGCTCGGGTTTCTTCGTCGTCGTCTGGCTGTGTGAGCTGACAGCACTCGCACAGGAAATAAAGTCGAAATCCTGCTGCCGCGTTGTCTCCTTTGGGCAGGATGACAAACATCTTGGGATCCAGGTGTTGGAAAACGCCATAGTGAACGCCAGTGAGTTGATCCGCCTTTGGCTGAAGGAACTCGGGTCGCATCTTCCTGAACAGCATCCTGGTCGAGTTGGTGTCCTTTATCACGGCCTCATACTGCATGCGGAGAGGATGACCGACTGGGATCCGTGACTTTAGTCCAAGAAGTGTCGCAAACAAGACCCGCCCCCGTCTCTCGGCCTGCAAGATCTGGTAGTCGGTCGTCGATTTCAGGTACGCGTAGAACAGATGCGCGCAGGTGAGGAGCTCCGTTTTGATCGTTTCAAAGTCGGCCTTGGTAGCCTCGTCAGAACCCTCGGGTGCCTCGGAATTGAGAAGGAGCTGAAGAAGACTTTGTCGTTTCCGCTTGGTCGCAGGAGGGAGGTTTTCGTTATTGGCGTTGATAGTCTTGTCGCCACTACCACTGCTGACTCCCTTTAATGGTGGCACCAAGGTATGCAGGAAGGTGGTAGCTGTCGCCTTTTCCTGCTCTTTGAAGGACGGAATTCTGTGAGTTGAAGGAGTAGGGGTTGACGCTGGGTTTGGCGGAGACGAGTGCGATTCCTGTGACGCACCCGATTGGCTTGACGAAGATGTGTCTTGAGGCCTATTGTTCTTTTGTTCCTGTTCTTGCACGACTTCGTGCACGATCTCCTCGATGGAATCTAGATCCGTCGAGTGCTCGCCAATCACGTCATAATCCTCTGAGTCAGCACAAGTCTCTAGCGATGGAGACGATACTGCCGAGGACTTTAGCGTCGCTGGTTGCTGAGACGATTGCTCCTGGATGGTTGACGTTGCCGTGTCCAGAGAGATGTCAGTTGAGTTCGTTGTGAGTGTTGTGGTCTTGCAGGTAATAGGCTGAACGATTGAAACCGATGAAGACTGTTGCGGTACTGTGATCGAGGGAGTTGAATACGAAGAGCATGTATCCTGACTATTATTTGATCCCTGCTTTCTATTTCGTTTTTGCTGTTGCTTGGTGCTCTTTGAACTGCTCAACTCCTCGATAAAGTCAACTTTGGATGGTGGGGTGGCAACTGAGCGAACAACTGAAGGCGAGGGGTTGTAAATGACATCGAGAACCTCCCCAGGAACACACTCTATCCGAAATGGCTTGATCCTATGCGTATTGTTGTTCAACAGAAGGCAAGTTAATTACTGTACCATGTATGTTGCAATTGAGGCCATTACCCCGAGCAATTGGTATTGCGTTCCTTACCTCCGCTCATGGTCGTCTCTCATATAGGTAGAAATGATATCCTCATGCTGGACGCGCAGTATTCCTGGAAAGGCGACTCGCAAGTCACTCCAAAATATGTATTTGCTGAGAGGCACAGAGGCGACGAGATGACCTGTTCTGGCCTTGAGCCGGACAAGCGTGCCATGTGAGCGGAATGTCTGGTAGTTGTCATCCAATGTCGCAGTTTTACTTGGTGTTGTTGTTGATGTTGGGTGTTGGCTGTCCGAGGATGCCATTTGGTTTCCTGGAAGTGTTTGAATCGGTCAGTTGGTGATGTCACAACAAATAGATGGAGTTAAAGAAGGTGTGAAAAGAAACAACTCTGAGCGTGGAACAGGAGGCAACTTGTAAAGAAATACAAACCCCTTAATGACGAAGCACCGAACAAGGCAGGAAATCACCAGCCAATCAGAAGGGTGAGCAATGATAGAAAGGCACATATCAATAACGCGCTTGCTATTTACTTTTAGTTATCTCTTGGCACTTCTCTATATTGGTCGCCTTTTCATTTCCCTTCCTTCTTCTTCTCTCTCTTTCTACCGAACTCCCTTTAGTCCTTACACATTAATTATGGAAACACAAACACAGCAGCAACACTACCAACGCCACCAACACTACCACCAACAGCAGCAACAACCGGCAACGAGGGTGGTCTCGCACTGGGCAAAGTCAACCCCCGAGGAAGGCATCCAGCTCATCTTCAACAAGGCAGACACCGACAAGGCGCCAGCCGGAGTCCGTATCCTCACCTCCCCTACTTCCATCGAACGACCCTGTCAATGGGACATCTGTCTCCGACTCATCTCTGATCCTTTTTTCAATGACGATTCTGCGACAAAGACAACAGCAACAACAGCAGCCTCACTCCCGGACAGTAGAAGTCACTCTACTGCATCAACACCACTCCTTCGAGCATCGTCGCCGCAGAAGCAGCAACAAGAGACGACTACTCTTCCCTCTACTCTGAATCGTCGATCGGCGACTCCACTTTTGGTCTTGACGTTGCAACGAGCTAGTATCCGGCTGAGTTCTGCAGGACATGACGGGGGACATGATCGAGATGGTCAAGGAGGAGAAGGAGGAGGTGGGAACATGCGCTTTGAGGATCCAATGAACCCTGGTCGAACACGATGCGATTCCTACCGGACGATTTATATCTACAGCCCTCGACTTCGTCGTGACATCCATGTCCAGCCTATCGACCGGGACCTCTGGCCTCAAACAGGTACTCTCGCCATGTTGAACCAGCGATGTTTCCCCCTCCCCCTCTGCGCATGTGCACCTGTTTGCTCTACTTTTGTAGTCATCATCACCGTCATTTTTTTTTTTTTTCAATCACCAGTCATGATCAGCGATCGTCACCAAACACGAAATTGATAAAATTGATCATCACTAAACCAAATGGCCTTGCTTACCCATGACAAAACGGCCTTTGTAGCGGTGTTCAAGTGCGAAGATGTAATCGACGAGGATCACAAGTATCACTTTCAGATTTGGCTCTCCGGCGCAAGCCCCCGCCAGACAGACGCTGAAACAGACGCACGAACCACACAACAAAAAAACTTGCTATTTGCAATGCGACAGGATACATCCACTTGCAATGTCCAGATCTGTATCAGAGACCCTCCACCGCCCTTGACGGTCCCCCAAGCGTGTCTTGAGACTGCGTCGTCGGGGTTGTTTGATAAGAGAAATGTGAGTCATGGTAATCTTGGTGATGGTTATAGCCATAGGGACAATGGTGGTCAATACTACAGTCCACCCTTGACTACGGCATCGTCCGCTCCTTCAGGAGCGACATTCGACAACAAATACTACATCAAGCACACGCAGACCTCGAAAATCCATTGCAATAACAACAACGATTATTCAACAGAGCAAATTAGGGCAACGTTCTGGGCACATAAGACAATCCTCGAGTCGGTCCCATTTTTTTCTCGTATGCTAAGTTCTGGACGGTTCAAGGAGGGTCAACCGGGCTCGGATAGGATCTTTAGGATCAATCTCTCAAGTGATATGTTTGAGCCCAAAATCATGGACACCTTGCTTGACTATGTCTACACTCGCGAACCTATCCAGGACGACGAGAGTATGGGTGATGACGATGCTGATATCAACAATGGCAACGGTACTAGCGGTTATTACAACAACAGCTACAACAACAACAGCAATAATACTCGCTATGCGGACGACTACGAGTCGATGACCGACTCTCCAACAATGAACAGGCGCCACTATGTCAGCGCAAACGTCGCCCTGAACTTGCAGAGAGTCGCCTCTGAACCCTCACCACCTCGACCCCACTACCTCCAGTTTCATCCCTACTCTCAACCACCCACCACCCACACACCCACCCCTGGCCGCAGCTCATCCTGGTCATTCACACCAACAACCACCGGCCACAGCCTCGACGTCACATCCACGCTGACTTCTCCGCCCCCACCAACACCCCACCCGATACACCCCTACACATCTCGCCATACGCACTCCCTCCGCACGCGCCTGAAGCCTGAGGATTGGTTCCTCCTCTACCGCGCAGCAATCCACATGGAAGACCCCCCACTGCAGGCCCAAGCACTCGACAAGATCCAAGCCCAACTCAACGTCCAATCTGCTCTCGAACGCGCCTTGACCTGGGGACCAGGGTACCCAGAGATCAAACGCGTGGTATTGAAGTATGTGTTTGATGAGCGAAGGGCGATTTTTGGAAACGAGGAGCGGAACCAGTTGCGACCGTACTTGTGGCCCGAGATTGAGGATCAGGTGGATGTTCTTGTCGAGATTACGAGCAAGATTGCTCGGCAGTGAGAGAGTGCAGGGGAGGTTTAAGTGAGGAGGGGTATGACTAGTGTGAGCAGAGTAAAGCAGGGAGAGGAGCAGGAATTGGTCTCGTTGTTAAATAAAAGGGCAAGTCTCGCTTTACTTGCGGCACAAACACAACACAGCGTAAGAGGAACACAATGCAGATGCATTGAACTGTACTGCATTGATTTCTTAGTCGATCGATTTCATGTTCATCATAGCTTTTTATTACTATCTGAAACCGACGCTATCTTGCCCTGGCTGGTGAATCGCTGGCGATGTCTCCAATGAGTCGCAAGTTGTTGGAGACAAAAAAAAAATATTGTTAGCGCCAAACAAAAACAACAAAAGCTATCTCTAACACACGTGTTCGCCATCTTTCACTACTCATCCCGGCCCAATTCTTACACTACCTCCATGTCGCATGCCCCCTTTGACCACTCTTTTTATGTCGTTGTGCCATGTGTCGAAGATCCTGGTAACAGCAAGAAGTGGAAGGCGCTATGGTGGGGTAGAGAAGAACTGTCAAGTATCTTTACCTCTCGACAGCCATCGCAAGGAAGTCTGAACACGTGGATTCGCTTTTTCAAGAAAGCGTAGGTGTTGCTCTCCGCGGCTCCTAGGCCACATAAAAATATGAGCCTAGGAGCTGTTCGCAACAGACGTTCCAAGGTCAAGAAGTCGTAGGGGTGGTCATCGACAAAGTGGTCGATGTCCAATCGATAAGTGACAGTTTCATTCCCTTTACCCGCTAGCGCAATGCTATCACCATGCCTTTTGATCCACTCTTGTCTGCCACTCCTGAGATGTCGATCCTGAGAAGTCGATCCACTATTATCCCCTCTTATTGTCAGTAATGACAAGGCCTTTCACCACCACTTCACCACACTCCTGCCACCACACGTTTGTATCTTTTCCTTCATCTTATCCACCCTCCATCTCTGACTCTCTAGTCCAGCCTCTTATATCTCGCCTTTTGTCCCTCACCTCTTGTTCCCATATAACTTCTATTTATCCTTTTGAAAACAAAGAGAAGAGATACACGACTAACAAAAAACATTACCTGCGAAATTCTTGAGTCGCCTAAAAGACCTCGATTTTATCCATGGTCAACCATGCGCAGCTCGAACGACTGTTTCTGGATCCCCACAAAAATTCGTAAAGTAGATGCCCCGCCCAACAAGAAAGGCGAGACAGGACGAGAAAAGGAAGAAGACATTAGAAAATTGTTAGTAAAGAAAGTCTTAGGGACCTTGGCTTAACCGCCACTCTTTCACACACTGTTTTCTTGCACACTACTCAGGTTGAGATGGACTTTCACTTTGTCCAGGTACCTTGAGTGTCATCTTCTAAAAGTTGAAGGCTGGAAAACAATTTTTAGTTGTTGTTGCAAATAGGTGTCAGGCTGAATGAAAAGGACGACAGGATCGAGTAGATGGTGTGGCGGTAGTACCATAGGTGACTAAGAGCTCAAGATTGGCGACAATGACGGCCAGCGGTGAGATGGGAGTTACTGTTGTTATTGATATGTTGGCGACGACAAAGATCGATGGTGAGTGACGGTGGCCGTTGCATCCTTCCAGCTCGACCATTCATTCCTGCTCCTGCTTCTTGTGTCTTGAGCGCGCCTCATCTGGTACCTCTGCTTGACCGCTCGCCCTGCTCCTGGAGGGATGCAGGAGTGGAGAGTAGAGATGATGGTACAGTGCTGGTGAAGGTGAAGGTGGATGCGAAAGTGGGTTGTCATTGTTAGTGGATGGGCATGATGAAGGGAAGGAAGGGGCGAGTTGGTGGCGTTTAAGGGTGGAGGACTTACTGCTTACCTTGGGTCTTGATCGCAGGCAGAGGGGAGGGAGGGAAGAGGTGGAAAGGGTGAAGAAAGGGAAGAAAGAGAGGAAGAGAGAGGGCCTCTCTTTCACAGACAACTGCTCCTTATATAGCAAAATGAGAGCTAAGCCACATTAATTGACGTGACTATGGCCCTTAAGAACTAGCATCTGAGAGAGTGAGTATGGATGGAGAAAGGGATGCACTAGCACACTGAGGGTAACCACCAGGGGTCAATCATAACCCTAGTTGACAGCTACGGTGCTCCTCCATCATTACTGTGTAATTTTATGAAGATTTTTATTCCCAAGTCGCCATTCAAAACGGTCAAAAGAACGCACGTATGCTCGTCAAGAGACACACAAAGTGAACCTGGGCTTAGTCGTTGGAAAAGAGTATCAAAAGCCAAGCAGAGAGGCGACACGCTAAACGCGTCGTTATGGTAGGCCAAGCGACATTACCTCTCCCTCACCCGCAATACATCCTTAAGATTTAGTTATATTTTACGCCCAGCCCTTTCATTTCATGACTTCAGCCTGCCATTTTCAAACGAATAACGATGAACTAATAAAAAGCTACATAAGAAAACAGCCAGTCGTAGCTCCAATCAGCACTCATGGGCTGTTCTCTCGCACCGCCAAAGGGTGCCTTCATTTTCACACCATTTCTCTTGTTCTTGCTATAATTTGCTGACCTGCATGAACACTAATTTTTCTAGTATCTTTCTTTTCTTCTTGACATTGAGAAAGTACGCAGCAGTCAATTGCTCTCAACACCCAACCAAACACAATACATACACGCCATCGTTGTTCGGATGTCCATCCGGTTGCAATACTCTTTGATTACCTGCGCTGCGTGGAAATGGCATGTCGGTTGCCAAGATGGATTTTATCCATGTAGGTCATTCTGGATGTTGTTTGTGGTCCCCTTTATGGCGCTTGCGGTGGACAGATGTTGGCTCACGAGATTTGTTTTATGCAAGGGATACCGCATGGAAAATGCCTCACTTCCTATTCTTTTCCTCTTTTGCACTAAGACGATAATTTTCGGGCACCGTGCCGCAGAGGGGAAGAGAAAGGCTGTACATGTGTATGCAAGGGTTTATTTGATGTTCCCTTAAAGTCCAAGGCAGAGGCGCATTGCTAGAGGTAATTTAAACAAGAAGACACCTGATTGGTTGATGGTCGGTGAGAGTGCGTCCAATGTTCAAGGCAATCAGTTTCTAAAAATATAGTGGATGGCATCTTGATGCTAAAGCACTAGGGTGATGGCTGATGTACTTTTTGGTCCCTGGAGGTGTGGTAGATAGCCAACACCTCCTTGCTTCTTCTCTTCAAAGACAAGCGATCTCATTTAAGAGCACAGGAAGGATGACTTTTCAACTGGATAAAGTACGGCACAAAAAAAGGGGAAGGGCGTGAGGAGGGTTGTTGTCGATGTTGTCACCACACAGCCTTTTTTTTTTTTTTTTGCTGAGAATTCTTTCTCTGCTTGTTCATTCCCACGCTCTTGAACAATGAACCATTGAATGTTCACCCGGATCAACATTATTCTCTTTCTCTCTCGCTTTAGTCACGCCCTATAGATCGTCGATGAGAAACTTCAGCCTTCTCGTCATCACCTCTTTTCTCATCGCTGTCGAATATACATCACCATTTTAGTTCTATGTCTTCGTCTGTGCTCTCAAATTTTTGGATACAAATGGACCTTGTGTCATCATCCCTCGACCAATCTCCTTTAGGAAACGACTAGTCGTGTGGACCAACAGACAAGGTATCTCTTTCAAGGGTAGCCTTCAGTCAGAAAAAAAATGAGTTCAGCCTGTTCTCTTGTTTGCTTATGTGTGGATGTACCTTTCTATGAGAACGAGAAAAAAGGAGAACGGTTTTCATTGGAGGGTCGACATCCAAGTTTTTTTTTATGCAAGGATTTCGCCATCTGCCTTTAGAAAATGAAGTGAGAGGGGAAGAGATGGCCGTTGGGTGATAAAAGCGAACATGGCGAATATGCAGTCTGCCTTCTATTTTTTTACTATTCCTTCTCCTTCGCTTCGATTAAGGCGGCAACAGGGATGCTCACAATAAGGGACAAGTGAGTCGAAAAGAACAAACGATGATCGAGATGTGAATTGAGACTGCACTGATCTTTCTCTATCCCGCTATATTCATGCCAGGCACAGTTGTCCAACTGGACTTACTTGGCTAACACTCCCCTTTTTTTCGAATTTCATTTCATTTCATTTAGTAGCGATCGTTTTTTTTTATTTCTCTGTCCTACAATTTCAACTCTCCTTCTTTGCCCACTCATTGAGCAAAGTAGATGAATAAAAGAGAAGTTGCCCTGCACATGTCAAGACACGAAAACAATACCCGGTACCTTTTCTCCGCATACCCCTTATCTTTTGCTGACGCATGAGCAGATGACGGACGCGATAGGATACAATCGAAAGGAGGGGAGACGCCAGTTTGGGGGGTGGGCAAATAGGGCGGTGTGCGAATATCAACAGTTCAGCCCTGGATTGAACTGAGCCAGGGTCTGACACAAAGGGTAAATCCCTCTCTCCCTCTCTTTTTGTTTTGCCACCACTCTATCTTCGTTTATTACCCTAGTCTTCGTATCCTTCCCCTAATTCTCTAGAGAAGCAAACAACACGAATGTGAATGTACAGCGTCAACTCTTCCCTCTCTCTTCCCCTCCGTTTTGTGTTAGTTGATACAGGCTAATATACATCGAACCCTAATTTCCCCTGAGAGCAACGCATAGAGTCATTTCTGTACCTTTTTTTCATTTTAATGAGAGCAATTTCCCTTTTCGTTAATAACGGTCAGCGGGACAAGAGAATAAGGGCCTAATCTGGTCCAGCCCTGTCCAACACCCTCTATTTTGCTTGTTGCACTCGCCTTTTTGGTTATTGGTGTCCAACTGGTCATCTTAGAAGCAAGAACGAAACGAGTAATAAATGTTAATTGAATGGACGAATTTAAGAAAAGAAAGACTGGGGTATAAAAGGACAAGGATCCCGCTGGAGAACGATTTCATCAGCACCCTCTCTCCTCCTCTTCCTTGACCCCCCTTCCACCTCTCCCTCTTCTCTCCCGCCTCTCCTTCTCCTCTCCTCTCTTTCCGCTTTAAACAACCCACCTTTTAATTTCCCCCTTCCTCTTCACATCGTCATGAAGATCGCTGCAACCCTCATCTCCCTGGCCGCCGCCGCCTCCCTCCTCGTCGTCGAGGCCCAGTCCCCCGCAGGAACCGCAATCCCCCTCTCCTTCAACCCACACCACAAGCGTAACTTTCGTGCAGCAATCGCAAAGCTCGCCCATCGCTACCCCCAGCTCGACCTCGAGTCCCACCACACCTTCCACCCTCCCAGCACTCCCATTAACAGCGGTGCTCGTGGTAAGGGTACCAACACTGGCAAGGTTCCTTTGGTCGATGTGGGTCCTGATTCCGAGTACTATGGAACTGTCCAAGTCGGCACCCCCGGTCAGCCCTTCCGTCTCGATTTCGATACCGGCTCCTCCGATATCTGGTTCCCAACCTCGGATTGCAACACCAAAGCCTGCAAAGCTCATCACCGCTTCAACGCCAAGAAGTCCTCGACCTACAAGAAGGACGGTCGTCCCTGGAAGATCGGATACGGCGACGGCTCCTCTGCTTCCGGAATCCTCGCCTCAGACATTGTGAACGTTGAAGGAATTAAGGTGCGCCAAACCATTGGACTCGCTACCAACGAATCCGCCCAGTTCGCATCCTCCCCCGAAGACGGTCTCTTCGGTCTCGGCTTCAATACCATCGAGTCCGTCAAGGGCGTCAAGACCTTCCTCGACAACGCCATTGAATCCAAGGCCATCGTCCAGCCTGTGGTCTCTGTCTTCCTCCCCTCCGTCCGTCGTAACGGCGGCAAGGGCGGCAACTACCTCTTCGGCGCCATCGACAAGACACGCTTCACCGGTGCACTCCAATACATCTCTGTCACTCGCAAGGGCTACTGGCAGATCCACATCTCCAACGTCAAGTACAACAGCAAGGCCCTGGCCCAAGCCTCCGAGGGCATCATTGACACTGGCACCACTCTCATCATTGTCGGAGACGCCGCCGCAAAGGCCATCCACAAGAACATCAAGGGCGCCGTCGATGCCTCCAAGGATCCCAACATTGGCGGTTGGACTGTCCCCTGTTCCCTCGCAAAGACCTCTAAGGACAATGTTGCCTTCACCATGGGAGGAAAGGACTTTCAGGTCCCCGTGGCGGATTTGGCATGGGCACCATTGGACAACACGGGCAAGGATTGCTATTCGGGTGTTCAGGGTGGACAGGATGGGTTGTGGATTTTGGGAGATGTGTTCATCAAGAACAACTACTGTGTTTTTGAGCAGTCTGCTTCCCCTCGTATCGGTGTTGCTCCCCTCAAGTACTAAAAGCACTGGAGGTTGGGCGAAGGAGGAAAGGAGAGAGTAGGAAGGGAGGATGGGTCCTGGTGGCTTCTTCTCCTTTTCTTGTATTTCATTTTCTTTTTTTCTTTTTTCTTTTATACCATTCATTCCTTTATGACAATAACAACAATAAAAAAGCATCTTGATGAGCATCTTTTCAATCCGATCCAATCTACTTCGGAAAAGCTAAACTTGTGTACGGTTTTGTTCCAGCCCATCTTTCCTTCCTTTCCTAACTATTTCCTCTCGCTCTTTATGCCTACTACATCTCGGGAGAGTGAAATAAACGTTTCCCTGTTTGTTTGTCCTTTGCTACTAGAGCAATCGTGAGTAAAGGTCAATTAGTCTCGTCCACTGTACTTTTACTGAGTCTATTCGCTTTCGGAAGCCAGTCTGCAAAGACTGCAAGAGGGTACCAGCCTGTTTCCACTGCCATTACCGTTGTTATTGCCATTGCCATGTCATGCCACTGTATAGAAATCTCAATGGGCTGATGAACCGATCAACTCGAAGCCAAAGTGGGTGGTAGACGAAAGTTGAGCCCTCTGGGGAGTGAACCGGCCGTTGTTTCTCGCATTCCTCGAAATGATAACATATAATACTGTCGATATCGAATCACTTGATCGTCCACGACCGACCCTCATCCTGAGGGCGTACCCAGCACAATCAGTATACCCAATGGAATATCGTCTATGTTTATCACTGTCTGTTGTAGACGTCCTGGAGTCGCAAGGGTGTCGTTGTACTGGAGATTGTTACTAGATGAATTGAGGAGTATTATTGTAGAGTTGAGGAATCCTGTAGGTTGTTGTTGCTGTGTAGGTAACAAAACAAGAAAGGCCGCACCGCATAGCAGACAGGGCGGTGTTGTTGGCGTTGTGGTGCTGTTCTTGTTGTTGAGTCGTTGTTGATTGTTATTTTGTTAATGATGACGGTGATGGTGGCGATGTCGATAGCGATCGCGTTGGTCATTTGTCCTGCTCCTGGCTCTATGGACTGTCCTATCTTCGGTAAGTGGGAAGTGGATGGATGAGGAAGAAGATTGGTAGTGGAAGAAATGAATAGGAAAAGGAGTTGAGGTGTTAATTGAGAAAGGCCGTAACGCCGAAAGCGTCCGGCATGTATGTTTCAAATGAACTAAAAAGTGAAGGGAGAGGGAGAGTACGAAAAGAAGCTAGAAGCGTGCCTTCTGCCTTGGCTTTGATTAGTGTCTTTTACCATACGCTAAACATCTTAGGATTTTAGAGGACGACAAAACTAGCATGTTGGAGAAATTTCTTGTGGTTGATTTTTTTTTTAATGTATTCGAGTGTATCATGGACAAAAACTATATACAAAGATATAAAAAGAATCTACGGTCTGAATCTGATCGTAACCGTGCCAGCCATGCTAAGAAACACAAAAACAAATATTTAGAACACAAGTCGAAAGCGTAAAAATGGCTGCACACACACGAGAACAAAAAGATAAAGAGACTTACTTGGCGTATTGGGAGGCGTGGGAGGAGGTGACAACAAGGTCGTCAACACCATCCTTGTTCAAATCAGCAACCAACAACTGGAACCCAAAGCGACCACGGAAATCCGTGCCAATAAAACACTGCTTGATCCCGTCGCTGTCGTTGTCATTATCATCGTCGCCGTCATCTCCACCATCATCGCCCTCTCTATCATTCGAATACACGAGCTGCTGACCCCTCACACCAACAACATCCTTTCGTTCTCGTCCTCTTCTGCGTCCATGGTTATCGTCGTTATCGTCGTTATCGTCTCGTCTTGAATAATTAGGCTCCCACTCCAGGATGCGTCCAGCTTCGCCCTCAGCATAGGGCTCTGCCAACCAAAGACTCTTGCCATCTGTCGAGACCTCCATTGCCGCCGACAGATGCGCCAGCGACTGCGATCCCTGCAATGAATCCCGGATAACCCTGGTATCGTCATTCAGATCTGACATCTTAACAACCGTCCCGTTGGCGAGTTGCGAGATATCCAGTACCCGGACCATGCCCGCCTGCCATTGACGACCAACTTTTGGCAATTTGTTCAAGACATCTTCAGACTGGGATCCAACAATCAGCAAGTCCTTGAACCCAGAGGGAGAGGTTGAGGATGAGAGATTGGAGGCAGCGAGACGAGATCCGAGTTGCTGGAACTTGGCGTCACCAAGGATCGTAAACATCCACTGTGGCTTCGAAAATGGCTTGACTGGAGGTTTGGTCGGAGGTGTTGTCACAGTATCGTTGGGGAGCAAGAATCCTTGAATATGCCCGCGCATGGCCTCCTGCTCATAGTCATCGCCTCCAAAAGTAGGTGACCCAACCACCAGAATCCTCCGCTCCTTCACTTCCACTTCCTTTTTGTCCTTGACATTATCACCCTTGCGGTCGAACCAAGACGGGATCAGCCACGACCATTTGGAAGGAGGTGAGGGAACAGGCTGTAAGAACGACTCTGTAATGACAGCCATCGAGGATCCAAACCACGCAAACTTGGCATCTCCCTGCAGCTCCCAATCTCGATCAATGTCAAGTATCGGACCCTTGTGCCCAGTAGAGGCCAAGAAAGCAACCACCCTGCCAGTCTGACGTGCCAACTCCAGCGGAGGCTTGGTCTCATTGGAAGGCTTAGTAGGAATGATTCCATAAGCCATTGGCATCCCAACCACCAGATCCTTGTGTCCAGAGCCCGTGAGATCCAGACCCTCGACCACATAACCCAACCCAGCCAGAGCACCCACACTCTGCGGGACATCCAGCGCCCTGTCCTTGGTCCTGTCATGATGAATAATCACATCAGGCGTGTTGTTGAATCCCAAGCCCAAGCGACCAAAGTACACAAAGACCGACCCTCCATAAACCATATCCTTGGCTTCATGTCCTGGTGCTCCAATTGCCAGATCATCAATCCCATCCTCATTCAGATCAACAACAGCAAGAGACCATCCAAATCGAGACTGAGGTTGCAAATGGTCGCCATGGAGGACATGTGAAGCCAGAGTACGAACATCAATGCCCTCCGAGTCATCCCGCAAGTTGTCATCGTCGTCGTACAAGGCCTGGCCAGGGACAATAAATACAGATCCTTGGGAGGGAGCTTTGGGGTCAAAGGTAGCATGAGGGGCAGCAATGGCCAGGTCGAGGATACCGTCGCCATCAAAGTCTCCAGTGACTGCAGCGTGACCGAACGAGGAATAGGCGATAGGGAGGAAGAGTGTCTTGACCTGCGAGTCGAACTCGTCTGAAAATGTCAGACAAGCAGTGGCGCGAGATCCTGACGTCTTGATCGTCTCAATCTTTGTCACCTTCATGTTGTAATGATGTTGGTGCTGTCGCTCCTGCTGTGCCAAAGTATCGTCCTCGTCAACAAGTGCCATTTCAACGTTGATCTCCTCCTCTTCTATAGAGATATCGTCATCTTGTGGAATTCTTTCGATGGAAAAGGTGACCATGCCAGACTTGCTGTCGGTATCAGTCTCGATCGTGAACCCAGCTTGCTTGAGACGCAAGAGAGCCTTGGCACCCTCGATAGCGGCATGTCCATATCGGGCTTGTCCCTCCCGGGCATTATCCAATGCATCCCTGTGGTACGTCTTGGTCCGTTCTTCCCAGAGGGCATAGCATAGGTTGAAGGTAGTGTTTGTTCCAATGGGATCGATGATGTCGGGCAAGGGACGTTCCTCGTCCAGGTATTCAGCCAGTCCATGCCAGCAGTCGACTGTCCACTCTGTCATGTCCCTTAGTCCTCCCAAAGGGTAACCCTCGACTTGCTCAATCAAGAACGGCGACTAATTCCAAAATCAATTGAAGAAAAATATATAATTTAGTATTCCATTATGCAAAAGCACCCCTTCAGCGCAGCGCCCTCGCTTTAGTTTCAATGACATCAATCCATTAATGAACAGCCCACTTCAGAACTAAAAAACGTGGCCAGTGATGAATCTAAAACGAATGACCCTTCTGGTTACCTGGGGAGCGTAGATAGGGAAGAGCTGGCTCCCAAGGCGGGCGTTTGCCTGAATACCCGCAAACCCATTCCTCATACAATGACTCAGAACAGGGCCCGGAACACGGTACCCCATCCGCTTATAGATCTCCGTAATATCCTTCACTGGCACTTTCCACGAAGTGATCAGATGGTCAATCTTGCCCATATGCGTCAACACAAACTCGGCTCCTATGTCGGCTAAGGTGTGTCCCTTGGAGTAGTCTCCTCCAAAGCTGGTCTCTGCAAGGACCCCGATGAATCCTGACGAGAGGCCCCTCAGGGCGTGCCAGGACATGTCTCCGAGTGAATGGGACACTGTTCCAAACAGAAACGTGATCAGTTGCTATCAAGTTGTCATTATATCGTCAACAAAGAGGTCTCCTGTTAATAAGAGGGGCACGCTAGTAAAGAAACTAGTATCGTGTCGTGTGACAAGTAAAGATGGTATTACCTTGGTGTGGTCGTCCCATGGCTTGGGATATGTCTCTAGAATGTATCTCACCGCGGCCTCTGCAAACGGAGGCCAGTGTGCCTATTAACGCGAAAAGGTAACAAAAAGAGTCAATTGCTATGTGGACTGACTGTGGGAGTGGAGAAAACAGATAGGAGCCCACCCCTTTCACAACTCAGCACAGCAACAACAACACAGGGTCTCTCATCTTCGCTCGCACTTAATCTGATCCCAGAGTGTGAGCGATGAAGTCTGAGCCCTGGGTGAGCGCACAGGCAGTAAACAGAGAGTGATCAAAAAAAGAGACAAGGGTGGCAAACGGGAAAGGGGTGTGCACAAAGAAAAAGAACACACAGACGCATACACACAGGGAGAATTACGGACTCGGCAGGATAGAGGGTTTGCACAGAACGAAAAATAGATGGCGGATAAAGGAGAGAACAAAAGGGAGAAACAAAGAAGAGAGAGCGAGACAGACAAGGATGGGAACAAAAAGACGAATGAAAGCAAAAGAATGAAGCGACACTCATTCACACCCATTCACTTCTTTTCAAACTCACTCCTCTCATGAGCGTGAGTAGTGGAAGGGTAAGGAATCACAGTTGTGAATGGAAGTGAGTGATTACCTCTTCGGCGGCCTCGTTGTAGAGCTTGCCGATACAGTTGTAACCCCAGTCTGGGAAGAAACTACCTGCAAAGAGTAGGTCTCGTTGCTCTAAGAGGGGAGTGTAGTCATCCTGTAGCGAGGTGGAAGTGTGATTCGTGTTGACATGGGTCGCTGTCAGTGTTGCATGAGAATAAGAAGGTGCATGTGAATGAATTTGGTGTGGAGGGGTGACGAGTCGAGTGTTGTTGTGGTTGTCTTTGGTAGAGAGGAGAATACGACTGGCCCTGAAGGCGACTTCGTTGTGGATGGTCACACCGCAGGCATCGACGTGTGAATTGAATATTGTTGTAGTGGTGGCACAGAAGAGGAGCAAGGCAGCAGCCGCGAGTGTGGATAAAGATGGTGTTGATGGCATTGACCGAGCCATTGTTGGTGTTGCTAGTTGTGTGTATATGTATAGGTATGTGTGCGTGTGTTGATCATGAGGGGAGTGGTATGCAATATGAAAAGGTAAAGAAGGAGTGAGTGTAAAGAGAAAGAAGAAGAAGGAAGAGTGTGAAGTGCGAAGTGATGGGGTGACAAAGATAAAAGACAAAAGTGGGCTGAATGGGGAAGGCGTGAAAGTAGACAAAAAAAAAAGACTGGAAATTAGGTCTTGATTGAAAATGGGCTGGTTGGTGAATGACGATGACGATGGGGGACGGGAGGCGCACCTGGGAAATAAAATGATATATCAATTGTCCCTGGATTAGGCGTAGACGAAGAAGAAGAAAGGCAAGGTAATAAATCGAATCGTAGTCATAAGAAGAAAGGGGGCGATAATATCATCCATCCACATACAAAAACCACAACCCTTCAATAAGCAAGGTGATCAGATCACCCACCCCCCTCTTTTCTACAAGTAGCCCTTCAAGCATTACATCACATTGCCACCTCGACTCTCCATCGGTCTCCTTTATTCAATTGCCTCTCTTTTTTGACTTCTCTTGCGACACCAATCGCATGCAATTAAAGTTTGGCGATGATTCGTCGACACAAGAACACCTTCCCGCCGTCGCTTTCTTCATTGTTGAACGTACCAAATCGCGCCAATGGAGAATAAAAGACGACGTGATCTATGCTTCTGACGGACCGGATGACTCACCCGAAAAGAAGAAAGGTGATGAGTTAGTTGACCGATTGCATAACGAGAGAAAGGTTTGGACTCAGACAACATCCTTTCATGTTTCCACAAAAGTGAAAACACTGAAAAGAAGAAAAAAGACACCTAGAGATGACTACCTTGTGCAACGTGTGGTCGATGACCCCCTTCTGTAAGGCTTCCTCGCCCCCTATTTCCCTTTTTTTGTTCCTTGCCTATCCCTTCGTCTTATCCGTAGACACGGACAGCTATACTAAGGATAGTGGTTAGAGTAGACTATCGCTCGAAAAGTAGTCGAAAAGGGATTTATCTATCCCCGTCGTCGTTCTCGTCTGCATCCTCCCTGGCTGTTCGAGTTAGGGAGGTTGACTACGTCTGTAAGGAAAACCATTGAAGTGTTGCCTGCGCAACGTTGTGTGCGGCGTTGTGATCGCGGTCTCGTTGTTGATCACAGTTAGAGCACTTGATAACCCTTTGATCTAAGGTGGCCATTGTTCGGCACTGGTAGCGTACAATCTTTGTCTGAACTTGTTAGCTCGCATGACGGACATGTTTCTTGCTTGGATCTGTTCAGTGAAGGGTATGGGAAGGGCAAAAAAGTTAACACATAAGAATGACAATACCAGTGCGAAGAAACCAGTAACGTTATGAACAAAAATAATACTCTCTTCTTTCAATAGCTTCAAGAATCCCAGGTGGAGGGGAGGGACTCTTCCTTGTGCGAAAGTCACCATCACCGACGACAAACAGTGTTCAGATTTTGCCAGGAGTCCAGCGGTCGCACATCCGGCACAATGAAAAACCTTGTCGATTCCCTTGTGGCTAGTGGCGTACTTGGCCATCTTCATATGCCGTGTCTTCGCCACGAATGGTAGGCGTCGGCACAATTGCCGAAGAGGCTTGAATACCCGGACGACGAACACAACATGCTGTTGGACAGAGATCAGAAGTGCCTGCCTCTTGTTTTGCTGCTGCTGGACTGTGGCGTCGAAAGGAATAGAGATCAAATCAACGGCCGATATGTGGTTCTCGAGCTGGTCCCAGCGACCATGTCCCCCTTCTCCTGGCCGGTCAGGAACTGACGATCGAATCGAGCCTTGCTTTCAGCTTGGCCAAGGCCTTCTCGTAGCTCTTGGACGTTTTAGTAAGCGAATCTTGCGAGATGGTGTTGCTTCGGGTTTGGCCTGGGAATATAGAGTCGAGGATGGTGGCGTGCATGAGGGTTAGCAGCTGTAAGTGTACGTCCTTGAACAGCATCTTAGTATTTCTAAGCCTCTCTTACAGCTTCTTAAGTAACTTAGCGAAAGATAGGTACAGAATGGCGATGGCTAGCGAGACAAAAAAGGTAAGGGAAGACCGGGTGCGGTAGAGAAGGGAGGGAGAGGGCCATGTATGGTCGAACGCAAATGAGGACACAAAAAGAAGGAGGAGAAAGGGAGGCCAGGGAAGGTAAAGGCTGCAAGTGCTTGCCCTGGAGGAGGAGGAAGAGAATTGATGGGAAAAGAGGAGGAAGCGTTGGCATACAAAAAGGAACGAGCCCTCAAAGTAAAAAATCAACGAAAAAAAAAAAAAAAAAAAAAAAAAAAAAAAAGACGAAAAAGGTTGGAATGACCAACTATCCCAAAAAAACAACTTGGTGAGGGCTGACAGATGCATGAGTGCCAAAGACAAAGGATTGGAACATGTCTATGTGAAAGAGTTGGACGAAGATGATAAAAGCCTTTTGATAAAGCGGGAACAACAAGAGAGCTTCGAAGGAGGCGAATGTACACAATGAGGATATAAGCATTGAAAGGGAGCGAATCTGCCTAATGAAGAAGAAAGCGTTGAGGGGGGCGCACTGAACAATGAAGAAGATAGCATTGATAGGGACAAATCCGAGCAATAAATAGCTGAAACAATAGTAATGACAGCAAACTCAGAGTCCAAAAGGAACTAGAGGTGGTGAGAAATGTTGGTGAGGTTAGGTCGACGTTGTATCAGAGTGGACCTTTGACAGGGGTAGAGACTTTTCCAATTGCAGCAGACGACGATACGTTCCAGGAGTTGGGCTCGGTCCACTTGTGAGACGATCATGTCCTGCAGCTCAAGAGGGAGAGAGGTAAAGGAGGCGGTGGATTGCAGCATCTTCGATATGTTTGGGGAAGTGAGACTTGACGGACGGTAGTGAACGAAGAAATAAAAGAAAGCGACAGGAACATGGAGGGGGTGTAAAAAAATGGGTGGTGAAGGAACTCCAATCTTCGAAGCTTAGGGATATGTTCCTGCAACGAGTACGGGGAAGCTCTATGAAAAAGGAAAGGTTCAAGTCCTTTCCTCCGCGGTAGTCTAGGGTAATGAGGCATGTGAGGCGATGGAGGGCAACTACCAGAAGGTGCTTTAACACAATTCCGGGAGCCAATCTGGAGGAGCTGAGCGTATCAGAAGTGTTGTTGTGGTGGTGGTTAATGTAGTGTTTGTTATTTTTGCTCCGGGTTCTACTGCAGACGAAGCATCAGGAACGGATTGGCTGGCGGTGTTAGTGGTACTGGTTGTGGTATTGATGCCTTGGAGCCACTGACGAGCCATACTCTCAACAAGATGGCACAAAGCCGCGGTGCTGACGGCGAGGTGTCTGATACGATGAAAGTTCCTGGTAAGAATCCTGTTGCGGCTGGCAAGAGTAAAAGGTCTTGTGTTTGTTCGTTGTCGAGCAGGTCGAGACTGGTCCAGAAGTTGGGGTCACTGTCTCATATAACAGGCGGCTTGTCAGAGATAGTCGTAATTGGCTGAGGGTGTCAAGAAAGCTAGCGATTGTCTCTGCAAGCTCGGGGATCGGAAGGACAGTAGCTGCTACCATTGCAACTGCAGGCATGGCGGAAAGTGGATGGAATGGGTCTGAGGGTGCCTCTTTCTTTTTAAATGGAGGGAGTTGGGTTGATATCGAGTACATTGCCGTTATTTTTTAGGTGCTGTTGATGTTGTTTGGTAGTGGTAGTGGTAGTGGCGGTAGTGGTGGTGATGTCGATTAAGGGAGTGAAGGAAGAAGGAGGTGTGAAGAAAAATAGTACACTCTTATTTAATCTACTTGACGCCAATTCTCATACTCATACTCACACTCTTACTCACAGTCTTATTACACTCTTATTTATTTAATCTAGTTGACGCCAGTTTTCCCTCCTCTCTCTCTCCCAGTTCTCCCCCCTCTCTTTCTCTCTCTCTCTCTATATCTCTCTCTCCATCACTCTTGGGCATTCCATCTACCCTCCATAACATCCCATTCAAACATGTCCCACTCCCAGACCCCGGAGAACAGCCTCGTGCTGTGTCGCCAACAATGACGCCAGTTTCTACAACGAATCAGCCGTTGCTCTGCCCTGTCTGCAGTCGAGTCTTTAAGCCAGCTAAGAACCAGAACTGTAACTTGCGCCGTCATATCAAGAACGTCCACAATATGTCGCCAACGATGCACCCCCGCAGGTGTAAATGGGACTCATTACCTGGCGGCCGCATCAAGGACGACAAGGAGCGTAAGGAGCGCATTCGCAAGAGCAAACGTATTTGGGCTCGCAAGTCCCGTCTCCGTCGCAAGACCGATGAGGCAGCCTTAGGGTTGTGCATGCTCAATCAGTCGGTCTAAGTCAAAAGGCTGCCCCCCTCCTCCACGGCCCCGCCATCAACGCCACCCCTTATTGTCAGTTTAACTCACCCTCCTGTGAACTAGTGTAGCCCCTTATTACCCCCCCCCGCTCCACTGCCACCCTTTACTATTATTCCCCTTCCCCTTATATCCCCATTTCTCTTATTCCCCACTCCCCTTATTTATTATAATTGTAACTTTTCTGACGCCAACTTCATGGAAGTCCAATTTCACAGAGTGTGACAGCAGCGAAAATTCAGAGAGGTAGAGGTCTCGCAAAATGTGAGAACAGCGAGAGGTCCAGTTCTAACGCAAGATGGCATTGTAAAAAAAAAGTCGTTCAGTTCTTGCAAAAGCAAGAACGCTCAAAACCACCAAAATCACGCTCGGCTCTCAAGGTTAGGCCAGAAGCAGCCACAATGAGCCACCAAGTAGCCACTCTTTCATTTAAATACCGTGAAAGGTCTTTCTTGTCTCGATTAAACACCATGCATTTCTCTGGTTTCCCGATATCACCGTTCTCCAACGATCCTCAGGTATTGCTCATTTGCGAGGCGTTCGAGAAAATAACCGACCCGAAATTGGGATTGGTTGGATTAGCAGAGCAACTTTTTTGCCTTCAATAAACCGTACGCAAATGGGGTTATCTTTTCACTTTATGCCTTGTGGAATCCAACGATCCCGGCAGCCAAGCGTTTATAGCGATGTTCATTTTTGATCCTTCGATGTCGACTCTTTCAATCCTTGCTTCATTAAAATTCGAGGTCGCGTTGTGATGCTGTGTTCATTTGTATTGATGTTGTTGCAAAATAAGGTGGCGGCTAGGCTGCGGTGGCGATGCCTTAGATTAGCAGTCATATTCTTTGTAGACATAGTATTAGTAGTGCGCCCAGCCCTCTTGTCTGCTCTTTGTCCTTTTACACATCACTTCTTGGACAAGAGCAATACTGACAAGAGTTTCGTTGGCGCGTTACAGTATATTGTTTGGTGTGGTTCCATTAGGACATTACTATCACTACCCCGTACCAATTGAGGGCTTAACAGCGGTCCTATAACTCTGGCCTTCGACCCTCTCCCTGAGTAACAATGTTTCTATTATTTAAGGGGCTTTTAAATGATAGAATGACCACCAACTGGTGAGTGCAGGACAATGGACGCCATAATTCTCTTATTGGCTGAAGCTGTGCATGAGTAGTTTCCCAATGTGGATCGACATATACTGTCAATTGACACCAAGAACGCCATATATTGTACGTTGGACAATGGAATGCTTTAACTATATTTAGAAACAAAAATGAATAGTTGAGTGACCGTGGAAACAATTGTCCATTTACACAGACAGGGCCGCCTGGCTGTTAGATTTGGAAATACGTGTGTGTGAAGGTGCATGTAGATGAGAATGGAGTTGAGCTGTTCAGAAGCGCACCAAAACTGATAGAATAGATGGATCTGAGGAGAAGCAAAAGCGCGCACTGGCTAGATCCTTAAATTACCGTGACATTTTGAACTCCCCAGGAAAGAGCATTCTTTGGTTTCATCTTGCGAACTGAGAGCATATTTTTTTCCTAGGCGAAATTAAAGTCGAATACAGTTTCAGAACAATTATGCAGGTCAGGTAGCATGAAGTCTGTGGTTGCGGACATAAGGATGGAAATACTTGCTTCCTTCTGCAGCCACCTAGGGCTAATAGAGCAATGCCAATAATTCGGCTTTAGTAGCTTATGGAGCCTCCTTTTGCTCCCATTACCTCAGCTACTCTTTAATAAGTTCGGAGGACGCGATGGTGCTAGAATTTTCGAAAAAAAAGTGTTTTTGAATTGGTATCATGACCCAATCCAGTCCTATTTTATTTTTTAGTCCTGTAAATTTTGGAAGCTGACTGTACTCTTGCGTCCAGACTCTTATTTGAGTGGGAGAAGGAAATTCGACTCCAACCCTCGCAAAATGAAGGGTCTGGTTGCGAGACTAACTAAGGTGATGTTTACGACACACTAACTGTGGACTGCGGCAATGGCGACACTGACACAGAGAACGACGATGCCAATAGGAAGCATAAGCTAACCCTCGGCACTGACTCAACCAACAGTAAACGTAAAACCGCCACAAACGGCACTGATGTAACTACTGTTAAACGGAAAAAAGTCGTTGGCAACACTGTCAAAAGCGACACCGAGCGCGAGAACAGTGCACAAAAAACAAACCATGTGAATACAGAGGTAACAAACCAACACATCTCCGAATGCATTGAAAAGGTACATGTCATTACAGATTCACTGTGGTATAAAATGAGCTCTTTCTAAACATCTTCTCTAATTATCTTTTTTCATCCTCTCAAAAACACTATCACTATGTCCGGTCTTCCTGCACCTTGTCGGAGCATCGAAGAGAGAATTAAAAGTCTCTATCAGGAGATAACACGCATCCAGTCCTCCCCTGGTTATATGGGAGGTCCGGGTAGCTCGCATCCGGGCAGGCCAGATCCTATGCGTTTGGCAGAAGTAAGGGGTCTTCAGGCTCAAATCGGAAGTCTGATTTCAGCCCTGAATGGATGCATTCTCAGACATGTGCGTCCGTTCCCGATTAATATCTCTCTCAGTGATATTTACTGCCATAGGTAAGGAATAATCAACAATATGGATCCAAGAATCAGTGGGAAGATGTGGGGTCCACGCACCATATTGAAGATATTTATTACTTCTAGATAGTCGTTAAGGGCATAAACTAACTAGATTACTTTGGGGAATATTCCACATTAGGGAAACGGAACATGGGTTTCTCCAAGACGACGAACCCTATATCCTGGTCGCTGCCATCGATCTTGCCCCCCTTGTTCCTCAAGTGGAAGTGACCCGCTTTGGACCGTGGGAAGATGTTAATACTGGTGAAAGTCGTTCTAATACTGGCTCACCATTTTGGCCGATAGACAGGGACTTACCGGCGAAGACGATCAACAACCCGAACGAAGTTGTATTCATTGTAGCTTTTATGGAGTGGGATGATGGTGAACCTGAGGCAACACGCGGTTTGGTCAAGGTGGCGGTGGTAGCCAGCGCGACCGCATCCACTGGCCTGCCCAGAGACCAACGTGTTGCGAGACTTATTCGTGATATGAGATCTGCGCTAGCCATCCCGACAGGACTTCCAAGCGCGGATGACACAATCGATGTAGCCGAGCTACAGCTTTCAGCATTGGATCTCATCCTTCCCTTTCGTGGTCCTCAATCCAAGACGCTTTCATTTCCTGGACGTAATCCCCGATACTCCGCCAGATTTACACTGAGAAGCGGTTGAAGTATGCTGTGGGAGATGTACATGTACATTGACTAGCAAGTTTTCAGGGCTAAATAGCTTGATTGCAATAGGAATAGTATCTGCCATAGTATAGATACAAATCTGATCATGGAATTCTCGAAATTGACATTTTCATCTCCACTCCCACTTCATTTATTCTCCTCGAAATTTACACTACATTTAACCTGTCTCATGACAGTCTAAAGCCAGCTCATGTTCCCTATTAGTGGGTGAACAATCCAACGCAAATTGGCATTCTTCTATGGGTATTTTATGGTTCACGGTTAGCCTTCTTTTCTTCATTTGATGTTCCTGTGTACATGGAATTTTTTACTCCTTGCGCCATTTTTTGGTGTTTGTTGCTCTATAGCAAATAACATGTCATCATTAGCATTATTATTTGTCTCGCTTTTTGCCTGGTCTCTTTGTGCATGTATTTGTTCCTGTCATCATTTAAGCTTTCACTCTTTCCTTTTCTGATTTTTGCGTAGAGAATCATCACTTCGTGATTTCTCTACTTGCAAAAAAAAGGAAATGATGAGAACCTTAATTCTCGAATGCAAGAAAATATTTCCCTAAGGGTCCAATCGTCAAAAAAAGTGCAAAAAGTGCAAGGCTGGCTGTCACCAAAAAAAACCACCAAAATCACGCTCGGCTCTTAAGGTTACGCCAGAAGCAGCCACAATGAGCCACCAAGTAGCCACTCTTTCAGTTAAGTACCGAAGTGTGGCGAGAAGTGATAAATACAAAAAAAGCGTAGCCAAAAAAGACGACCCTGTACACTCGGTGAGCACTCGGTCTTTAATGCCTCGTATCGAGGGTGGTTGAAATTTTGTCGCCACCAGACTTGCGAACACGCGACATATTTTGCCCGTTCCTGTGCTTCGCCCAAAAATCGGCCATCATCTTTTTTCTTTTTAGTTCGTCATCGACCCCAAGGCCCTTTATTTAAACGTAAGTATTTTCTGACCCCACGAGGCAGACGTGTTTGTCTCAAGGTACACTCTTATTTAATCTAGTTGACGCCATTTCTTCTGCGCCCATCCAAGGGGTAAAGGCTGTCATTAAGAGGTCTTCGAGGTTCTCGCATGTCTCCAGTATTTCCATAACATCGGATGTGTGTGGATTTTATGTGTGTTTTATTATTGAAGATAGAAAGGAAGAAAGAGAGAGGGGGATAAAGCAGTGGAACAGAATCAGGAACAGGACGAGATAGCACAAGGGAACCGGGCCGAAAACGTGGCAGCAGCGGCCTACTTGGTGGTGGTGATGGGTGAGCTGGTGACGGTTGTGGATGTGCTGGTGGCGGTGGCGGATGTGCTGGTGGCGGACTTTTTAAGAGTCGGATACCGGTTCTTACCCCACATAGGGCCTTTCTGAACTGACGTGAGATTCTTGTCACCGTCATATGTGAGGGCGTAGCTGTAGTTTTCCTTGGCAAAAGCTTCTTGTTCATGTGCTGTCAGCAGCTTTCTGAAAGTTAAAGCTTCCAGAGTATCTGATGGAATGAGGTAACGTGTTCCTGCTCCTCCCTCCCCATCATTATATCCGACCGCGTTTGACAGCTCATCAACCCCCCAACACTTCTTTCAGCATCTTCCTAGTCTTCGCCATCTCAATGGACCTTTTGAAGCAGATATATGGACGTGGTCCGCACTGAGGTTCGTCGTCGTCGTCCTGGTAAGAATTCGCACTTGCGAACCGATTTACGCTGCTTATACAGAGCGAAGATGTTGTGACGACTGGGTCACAATAGTCGTATTTGTAAATAACAACAGCGCCCACTGAGGCCCAGGCACTAGTTAACCATTGGTTTGGACCTCCGCGTTCCGAGTATGTGCAGCACTGTCTAGTGGCACACCGATTGACGCGCCCAGTACAGGTGGAGTAGTCAGGGTAGACTTCAGTATATGCGCTCGCGGCACGCATAAGTAGTAATGTCAGCATGGGTATAACCAGCTTCATTGTTTCTTGGTGGGATTAGATATGAGCTTGGAGAAGGTGATTTTGGAGAATTTATTCTTTTGAGGGGGTTTATATAGAGGTCTTGGATGGACGCGGAGCAGATAAGGGTGGAGGCGAGCAGAAAATGTGAGAGTTATAATCAATTAGTCTTGGCTTCTTTCTCCCGTCCCCTGTGGTCACAAACAAAATTTCAAGGGAACTGTGTATTTGAGCCTTTGCTTTACCATTGCTTTGTGTTCTACGCAAAAGATCACTTTCTGTAAAGCCGACAATTACACACCAACATAACATATTATGGTCTCACAAATAAAATCTCAAGGAAACTTGAGGCGATGTCTACAAAGAACACTCGAAGGTGATAGTAATCGTTGCAGCAAGAGGAGATGGGACAATGACTTGATGAATAGTTGTCATGATTTGATGACCGTTTGGAAGGCACACCACTCAGTTCCCTTTAATTTTTTTTGTGCAATCATTATCTGCTTGTAGATTAGTCAACACGTTGTACCCTACACTTCTCCCCTACCTACAACTGCCTTGTTGCCCTTCATAGTATCATATTGTCTCTCGTCTCTACTTCAAACCCCACCCCTGCTTGCCCTGACCTCTCCTACAATAAACATCATCTCTTTTGCACCCTTCCTCTTGTCCCATTGAACCCTCTCTGACACCCTGTATCTCCGTTGCTGTTACAGCCGAGCAGCATTGGATACATCCTCACATCACCGACCTCTCTTCATCCGAGAGAGTTGTCCTGTGATCTATTTGTAAGCTTGAGACCTTAAGCAGATATAAACTGGATTAGCGGACTCTCAAGATGCTTCGCTCGATAATGCTACAGTGTACATGTTAGGTTGATATAGACATTGCAAGCTGCCTCGATAGGACCAGATTTCACATACAGGGATAAAAAGTTCCCTTGAGAATTGAAGCCGGGTAAAAGAGATCTCGTTTGAGAGCAAACGTACTAGTAACCAAACCCTAACTATAAACTCATTCTGTTACTTTCCTAGGCTTAATAGGTAGGGTTTCTTGTCGGATGATCCGTGCCATATGTTTTTGCACCATTCGAAAAATTAACATATGGCACGGATCATCCGATAAGAAACACTGTTAATAGGCGTCGGGAAAACTAAAAGAATGCGCCCATTCAACTTCAATGGCAGAGGAGACCTTTTTCTGAGGCTATGGATAAAGGGAGGCTGTGAATCTCCTAACTTTAAACTCATACCGGGTCATGCATGGCGAGAGAACAAAGAAAACGCTGCATGTTTATGAAAAAAAGTGAGCTCATCTCACTTTTAGGGCGTAACTCTTGTTGTGGTCACATTCCCACCCATTGATCTCACACACCAATTCCACGGACGCGAAATGTTGCTAGTTTTATTTCAATTAGCCCCAAAAGCCACAATTGCAAAGCCACAGCAAATGGGCTACAAAAGTTCCATCACCCTTCTTGCCTGTTCCATCACCCTTCTTGCCTGTTCCATCACCCTTCTTGCCTGTTCCATCACCCTTCTTACCTATTTCGTTACCCTTTTTACCTGTTCCATCAACCCGCTTGTCAGTTACCTCATTTTTTTTAAATTGAGATGGAGAAAACTAGGAAGTTGCTGAAAGAAGTGTTGGGGGTTGATGAGCTGTCAAACGCGGTCGGATATAATGATGGGGAGGGAGGAGCAGGAACACGTTACCTCATGCCATCAGATACTCCGGAAGCTTTAACTTTCAGAAAGCTGCTGACAGCACATGAACAAGAAGCTTTTGCCAAGGAAAACTACAGCTACGCCCTCACATATGACGGTGACAAGAATCTCACGTCAGTTCAGAAAGGTCCAATGTGGGATAAGAACCAGCATGCGATGGCCAACAAGACCGCCACCAACTAGGCCGCTGCGATCTATTGCTCGACCAACGTTATTTGGGATGTGTGTATGTAGACAACCTGATCCAATAAAAATATGATACTACCCGCGTTTTCATAGTGGTCAGCGAGGAGATCATGACAATGCAATACCCCCCCCCCAAGCGTTCTCGTCGCTCGCTCCGCTCGCTCCTCACTCATTGCCCTTCGTCTAGATGATTGTGCGCCTTTGTCCACACCTCTCACTTATTAATACATTACCCCCCCCTTATTATTATTTTTTTATTATTTATTTTTACCCCACCTCCCCCCACCGCCACCACCACCCCTTATTATTATTATTATTTTATAATTGTAACTTTTCTGTCACCAACTTCATGGACAATTGTCAGAATAGCGAAAAGGGAAGTCCAATTCTCACAGAGTGTGACAGCAGCGAGAATGCAGAGAGCTAAAGTAAAAAAAAACCACCAAAATTACGCTCGGCTCTTAAGGTTACGCCAATGCAGCCACAATGAGCCACCAAATAGCCACTCTTTCAGTTAAATGCCGTGAAAGATAATAATAAGAGAATCTGATGCTGATTGCATTCTTTGTGTCACAATTGTCAGAACGAAAAAAAGCAAGCGAGTAAGTAAAGGAGTGAATGGCCATCAAGCAACAGGTGGCAAAATCATGGTGCTAACGGTTCTCATGAACGTAAGAGTGCCACCAAAATTGCGCCTAGCTCTTAAGGTTACACCAAGTGCAGCCACAATGAGCCGCAAGGTAGTTATTATTTCAGTTAAATACCAGAAAAGATCGACAGACGTTTTATTACGAAGCCGTTTTTAGCGTACACAGTGGGTGACGATGGGTTCTGACACCAACTTTGTTGGAAGAGTAGGGTTTCGGCGAAGAAGGTTCTCCCGCTTTGTTGGGAATAACGGGCGCTCCAAGTCCAACTTTGATTTCTCTGGGCAATTCAAAGTGGCTTAGAGCGTCGCCTGTTTCGAACATCACGTGGCCTTCCTGAGCCTGGCCCTCGAGAACGAAAGCAAAGTGGTCAGAATTTTTTCTGAAAGGGAGGTACAAACGAAAGGAGTCACGTGAGCAGGAAATGCTGGCTGTAGTGAAGTTTCCTGTTCAATCTAATTCAACTTTTTAACATCCCTTCATCTTCCTCAATGTTAATTAAGCAAATCGTCGTCTTACTATCACTTGCCTTGTTTGCCGTTCTTACTCTGGCGGAGGCCTGGGACTATGACGCAGCTCTTGCAGAACTTCGTGCTGTATGGGAGGGGAAAAAGGTCTCCTATGACTATTATGGTAGACCCATTGACCCTGCAACTGAATGTGATGGCAAACCTTGTAACTATCCTGAGCTCGTCCAACATGATCTAACTGAGAAGCTCGATGGACTCACCGAGGACTCACCTGAGGTGGAATGGGACGAAGAGAGGGATGCCGAAATATTGCGCGCTATGGCTGAGGAAAATAAGGATACGGAAGGTTGGTGCATTGTAGGGTAGGAGCGATGGAACCGTAGAGCTAAGCAGTTTGACCAGAACAACAAACAAGGCCTTTTTCTTTCCTTTCAAGTCATTCCTATGTAGTAATTATAAACGGTGTTTTTCTTAGTAATGGTCTTGTCAATATCTTTTGTGCTCTTTGATTCTATCAGCTTGGACTTGTTCATTATTGCATCGTAATGAACTTATCAAAGTGATAGCATCGAGGATTGTGATTATGAGATTAGTGATTACGAACTACAAAGTTAATCTAAACGAACTATCACTCTTAAAAGATTTATCCATAACTCAATGCAAATCTGTGCCTTTGTCTTTTTCGGCGAGGACTTGTCCAACGTCTAATGAACATAGTAGGAGATGGCAAAGGTCGTGACATCAGGTAGTTTCCTTCATCGCAATGTTATGCGTACTAGGTGAGGCATCAAAGGCCTGTGACTGAGTGATGTGGTAGGAAAAGAGTGCTCGAAGATCAGAGTAATAGTCCACGGTTAGGCAAGATTACTACTTCTACGTCTGTTGATTGTTAGTATGTAGCAATGCCGAAGAAAAAATAAAATACATTTGAGGCTATGAGCTGAATGTGTAATTGTTGCAAAAGAGTATGAGTTTATTGCACAGCTCCATTATTAACGGCCATCAACGTCCCACTTCTCCGACCACACGTCGAAGCACTCGTAGACTTGAATCTGGTTGCCTTCCTGCAGTTGCTGACCCCTATTGTCTAAGCACTTGCCTGTATGACGATGCCTGATGGTTCCATCACCATTGACCTGCCATATGGTTAGGGGGTCTCCACAAGCGTGGGTCGTATAAACTACGCTCTCGTTTTCAGAACCCTGAACATATATACATTGATTTGTATACTTGTTGCGGATGGTGCCATCTGTAAAAACGTTCCATCGCTGTCCTTGTTTGCCATTCTTCCATGCGCTGAGTTTTGTTGGCCATCCACTCTTGTTCTCCCCAGCATCCAGAACAAAATTTGATGACCCACCCCATAGGGCCCTTGCCCCGATAATCACATCGGTATGGGCAAAACTGGGAAAAGTACCCCAGGCGGAGCGGCCAATCAGATCGCTTATAAACATGTGACCGTCGCGGAATTGCCAAAATTCGGCATTGATCCTGAATCTATCGGGAGATCCATCGTACGTGGCAGAAGACCAAATGGCCTTGCCTGTGACATCGTAGAGAACAAGATTGCCATCTCCCTGAAATGCCATGTCGTAGTCGCCTTTGGTGCCAAGACCTTGAGAACCTGTTGGAGAATATTACCGGGGGTAGTGATAGGAAAGGGTAATATTCGTAGTCAGAAAAAAAAATATCGAAACAATGAGAGTGGACTGTCTAATTAAGGGAAGAGGAGTGCATTTGTGCTCTTGGACTACAGTAATACACATGATTATAGCTCACCTGTTGACCAAACGGCTTGACCGGTCTTGATGTTGTATGACACAAAGTTTCCATCGCTCTGCAGGGCATAAAAGAAGTTGGGATCGGATGGCACACGTACCGCCAAACACTGGCTAATAACCATTCCACGGCGAAAAGCACCATAACCACCGTTGTCTTCCGGAGTGATAATGAAGTACTTTGAGATATCGGGGCCTAAGCAGTCTGGATTATGTATGTCCACCAAGAGCTCGTCGTGGCGGAGCTGTTTATACGGCGGGGCGCCTCTTGGTAACACAACAAGCTTTAGGTCTACAACATCCTTCGTCATCGGCTTGCACTTGACTGGTTTTCCACCGGATACTCCGCACATTAGCGGCGTTTTGAATCCACTGGCATAGAATTCCATGGCACGACAGTCCATTTTGGTGATAGAATTGCTTTCCCTGTAACGCCAACGCATGATAGACTTGTCATCACGTTCCGAAGTGATCCACAAGGGGCCGTCTCCCTTGTCTTCATGTGCAAGTCCAATTAGATGTCCAATCTCATGAGCCAAAGTCAAAATTTGCCCTTTTTCCGACTTGGCAAGAAATAGCTTGAGGTTCACCAAAACGGTTTTTCTATGACCGTACATGTTTGGGAAAAAGGCGCAGGCAATTGCTCCATTCATACCGCATACAGGTCCATCTACAAAATAGAACCATAAATTCGCCACGGGCTCTTTGTTTCCTTTGTCTTCGGAACGTTGAATATCCCAATTATCAAAAAAAGTAGCGCCATCTGGTTTACACGATGTTTTCCACAAATTAAAGCCCTTCCTGATGAGACCCATGTATTCCCCGACCTGAGGTAAGTAGTTGTCATCTGCCCAGACGCCATAGGTAATCTTTTTGTTGCTTGGCCAGACTGATAGCATTTTCGCACCATCGAGCGCCCACCGAGATCGTTTCTGGAGATTGCCAACGGTTTTAGCAGGCTTGTGCATAGATCCTTCTGAACCCGAGATTAGATCAGGGTCTTCGATGGATTTGGGAATATATCGCTTGGAGACCGAGGATAAATGTGGGGTTTGGATGGGATGGAGTAGATATCCTTTGGAAGCCGAGGGCAGGTAGGATGTTTGGGTAGGCATGGATCCATTCCTAGCTAGTATGGATGGAGGAGCCAATACGGGTGGAGCTGGTTTGACCGGCTCCTTAACGGATCCATTCGAACGCCTGGGTCCGGACTCAGGTACCAAGGTGGCATTTTCGGGCAAATGGTTGCAGATGACTTGATCACTCCCAGAGGGCATGCAAAACGGTCCACTTATGTCAGCTTCATCATGTTGGACGAGCTCAGGATAGTTACAAGGTTTGCCATCACATTCAGTTGCAGGGTCAATGGGTCTACCATAATAGTCATAGGAGACCTTTTTCCCCTCCCATACAGCACGAAGTTCTGCAAGAGCTGCGTCATAGTCCCAGGCCTCCGCCAGAGTAAAAACGGCAAACAAGGCCAGTGAGAGTAAGATGATGATTTGCTTGTGTATCATCTACTCTGCAACAATTAGGGCATTCACACAGTTAAAAACTTGAAAAAGCAAATCAAATCGTAAACTTGTCTGAGAATAAAGACTTACCTAGCGTAAAGGTTTCGACCGGATAAATATTGATGATGGCTTTATCGTAGATAGTATCCAGAAGGTACAGGCGTGAGGAAGAGAAGGAAAGAGTAGTAAACGACAGCAAATGGAGAAAGAAGAGTAGAGAAGAGATAGGAAAGTGAAGAAGTGAAAGGAACTAGGATAGCGGTGAAAAGGCAGAATTATGTCTTCAGATTCTGGTTTAAATAGCATTTCCAAGATTGAGGAATCAACACACGTTTCAAGTCCCGATCAGTGGACAGACTCTCAATGTTCAGTAAAAGGTTTTCTGGAGTTCTATCAACATGTGATATGCTGTTTCGTTTTTGAGTACAATGTTATTTCTTTTCCATATGAGACTTACTGGAAAGGTAGCGAAACAAAAGCCTCAACCTAAGTTCGCGAGTGCACAAAAACGACAAAAAGTGAACGCAAACGCCAAAGTTTGTACGATAATTAAATATATTAAAGCCCACAATGTAGCTCAAAGACTCGACTGCTATCTGGACCCAAGATGTTCTATCACAAAGGTCGCTGCTCTGTCGCAAGGTCGAGGAGGGTACAGAGCCTGGGTACAGAGCCTGGGTACAGAGCCTGGATACAGAGCCTGGATACAGAGCCTTTGTGGTTTCTCTTCAGCGACAGATGTACACTTACCTGTCATCGGTAGAACCTTAATTATCAGCTGGCCGGGGTGGAATGTGAGCACAAATATTTTTTTTCAAAGAAATTCTATTTGCGCTACTCCAAGTGGTCGGATGCTGCATTTATTTGATCAAATGATTGTACTCACCTACAACATTTTGACTTGCCTTACTACCTTTGTCCTTACCCGCCATTCCTTGCCTGATGATTTTTTATTGAATTTAAGTTCTTTGACATTGACTGACCGGACTACAAATAGACACTTCCTGGGGAAGTCAATAAAGAAAAACCAAATGAAAATTGGATTACAGAGAGGAGCTCTGGATAAAGGAAAAAGACAGTTGTCAGACAGGATGGAATTGACTAGAATCCCAGGTTTTTCGATTTCATGGGAGCATGAGCAAAGGCGTTGTGAGAGCATTGTACTTCAAGAGAGGAAAACCCACTTCATGTCTACCGTGAATATCTTTATTTTTCAGTAAATTCAAAGACAAAAGAAAAAAAGTGCAGTTCGTAGAGCCTCGCCATCGGCCTAAGAACATTGCGAGGCAAGAAAAGCTATACTAGGGGATGGGAGGGGCGGGAGATAAAGTGGGCTTCCCATCTCGTACAATATTTATGAACCGTCGGACAAGTCCTCGGCGAAGAGAGACAAAGGCGTTTTGAGAGCAAAGGCGCTGTGAGAACAGTTATCGATTTACTAACAATTCCAAAGTCTCTATCTTTCTTTCGCTGGTACTTTAACTTGATGCTCGTCGTAATTTGCCCACAGTGTTATTTTACACGTGAAGTTCTTCTTGTTTATCTCGAGTAAGTTTTATGCGAGTTAGAGAATATGAGAAGCTCCCCTCTGTTCCTCTGTTCTTGTTCCTCAGTCTGCAAGCGATCATCTCATCCTTTGCTCCTATTCCTGCTCCCTGCTTTCTAACTTACTCTCTTTCTTTCTCCCTTTCTATCTTTTCCTGTGTGACCCTCGCAAAAACCAAAATGTCGTCCATGATGACTGAGTGAGAGATGTGTCGAAATGCTTGAATTAGCTGCTGGAGTGTTGAATGGAAGAAGGAGCAGAAAGGATGAAAATCGTTGCAGCCACAATGAGCCACCAAGTAGCCACTCTTTCATTTAAATACCGTAAAAGGTCTTTCTTCTCTCGGTTAAATACCATGCTTTTCTCTGGTTTCCCGATATCTCCGTTCTCCAACAAGTCCAAAATGTCCGAAAAGGAGAGACCCTTCTACCCCATGGTAACTGAGGAGTCCGTGGCTGATCGCCGTTCAAGTTTTAGCGGCCTTGAAAGATGTCTTCGTATCATGGGTATATTCGTAGCGCTACTGCTGCCTTGGGCAGTCGTATGTCTCGCCATTTATGCTGGCATTGCGTCATTTAAAATGACTGGATACGGCAGTTGTCCATCAGAGTTTGACACAGTCAATGCTGGACATTGCGCCAAGCGCTGGTCATTGTCTTTGAAAGGTCCTCTCGTGGAATGCGATGCCACATCAGAGTTCAATGTCCCATACTGGTACAGATCCTATCATCTTTGCACTACTAAAGAGGTCAACATAATTACAACACTGTCAGTTGTCTCTGCGATACTATTATTTTCTATTGCTTTGTATGGGTCAAAAAAGTGATCAGACCAATTGCACCTAATTACACCCTTTCCATTGATCGCTTAATAAATTCCTACCCA
>JANATG010000024.1:0-48442 GCA_029449235.1 Linnemannia schmuckeri
TCCTAAAAAGTTTGGAGGGAATTACCCTCACCTCTTTATTATTAATTTGTTAGGAACAGGTCCTTCGCCATTCCATCGATAAAGGAAATATGGTTTTTATTCTCGACAGCCCCCGCTTAAGCGGGCCGGGTGGGTGAAATAATATAAATTTAAGATTCTAGGCTCCGCTCTAAATCCAAGCATAGTCCGATATTTAACTTTATTTATTTAAAAATAAACAATACATTATTTCTATAAAGAAACAAAATTTTAAATTTCTGGTAAAGTCTATTTCCCATTCTCTCAAAGAGAATGGGTTTTCAAAAGAATACTTTTTAAGTTAAAAATATTTATTTAAAAGTTCAAGCTCCGTAGGGAGGTTTGAATACCTCTCTCGAAAAGGGAAGTCCTTTTAGGGGCTTGATTAAATTTTATTATATCCTGGGCTGGTGAGTCTTTTATAAAATTTAGTTAAGTCTGGAAAGGAGTGTATGAAAAATAGACGACATAAATCCTGTTCAAACCCGTTCTACTGGAACAGCTCCTTTAAGTATTTTTATAAAATTTTCTGGGTTCAGTAGATTCGAATACGGTAAATTTGGGAACGGTAGATTCGAACTACCAATCTCTTAAATCAAAATTAAGCGTCCTGCCAGATTAGACCAGTACCCATCCATATTTATATAATGTATTTGATAAGACCTTACCCCTCAATATAATTTATTTTACAGGGTTCTCGGTAAATGACTATGTCCGGACATTAATATATAATGACAATATTAGAATTTATTTTAGTATTCTCAATACCACTAACTTCTCTTTATTTATCAACAATCTTAACCTCGGATTTACTTTTTTTATATAATTATGCAGTACTTTGTCATAATTTAATAGATGGTACGATTATATCTAATATTATGTCTGCTGATTTAAATATATTAGGAGGATTATTTCAATCAACTTTATTTTCGCAAAGCCCATTAAATTTAATCGGTAGTTTACTTTTTATAGATGAATTTAATATTTTATATTCGTTTATTCCTTCTTTTCAAGATCATCTTTTAGCTACAACAATAATTCTTTATAATAACGCGGAAATCGAAAAATTACAGATCTTATCGGATAACAAAAGGAAGACCGGGATCTATATGTGGATTCACAAAGAATCAGGTAAATTTTATATCGGTTCAGCCCTTGAATTATCTAAACGATTAAGAAGTTATTATTCTATTACAGAATTAAAACATGCAAATAATTATATATCTAGAGCTCTCCTTCATCATACTCATTCAGCGTTTTTTTTAAGTATTCTTGAGATAATTGATATATTTTCAAATTCTGTAGAAGAAACACATAAATTGATTCTCTCACGTGAACAATACTATCTTGATACTTTTATGCCTCAGTACAATATATTTAGAATAGCTGGTTCTTCGTTAGGTTATAAACATACTGAAGAATCATTAGTTAAAATGAGCGAAGCCAAAAAAGGGGATAAAAGCCTAATGTTTGGTAAAACTGGAAAAAATCATTCTCTTTGGAAAAACTCATACTATTGAATCAATAGCAAAAATAAGTTTTACCCGTAAAGGGATAATTCATATCGATGCTATTAAAGAAAAAATGAGTGCTACTTTAAGAGGAAAAAAAAATCCAATAAGTAAGAATGTATTTGTTTATTCATTTGATCCAGAGACTCAAGTGACTATACTGTATAAATTTTTTGATTCTTGTACAGAAGCAGCAAAATTCTTTAATTGTAGCTCACGTGTAATATCTTATTATTTAGATAAGAATAAATTATATAAAAAAGAATGGATTTTATTATCTTCTAGTAAAGAATAATAGTAGGGTTAAATACTATTAGCGTGGAATCTTTCTAATTTGTTAGTTATTTTCTTTATAATTTAAAATTATAATAAACTAACACCCTCCTCCGGTGGGTACCTCAAATAATATAAAATAATTTTGCTACTAAAGATTATAGAAATTCTTCCTTTTAGCATAAAATAATAATAATAGTTATTATAGTTTAACGGATAAAACGAGTAATTCATGCTTACTAGATAGAAGTTCAATTCTTCTTAATGACTTAAAAAAATTAGACTTTGAAAAAGGGAAAAGCTTCTTTTTTAGGGTAAAATTATCTAAGAAAATTAAATACTGTCGAAAATAATAAAGTGATTTTAGATATAAAAAAAATATAATATTCCACAACCACCTATTAGTGAAAATCTTCATTTAAATAGAATGATAGATAAAGCAATATATCTAATTCATTAATAATTAAAAAAATTTTTTTCCCCCTTTATAACATTAATTTGATGTGAAGGGTTTTTTTAGAAAAATAAGGATATACTAATCCTCTATAAAAATAACATTACCCGGGCTCAGATAAATTATTTAAAAATAAATGGATTTTACGTTCTAACCTACTTAATAGTGATTCATAATTATTGACACCCCCTTCCTCTTTCGGTCTTACTCTTTTATTATTATTTTAATATAAATAATAGGGGGATTAGTTTATAGGTAGAACACTTTAAATATTTGTTTATAGGAAAAATACCTTAAAGGCCTATTGTAAAATTATTACCGGAAAATATATATAAGGAGATAAAATTTTTTATAAATTAATAAAAGTCTTCTTTTTAAAACATAAATACTAGTATTAAAATTAATTATTTTAGTATTCTCGATACCATTAGCTTCTCTTTATTTATCAACAATCTTTCCTTCGGGATGAAAAGCTTTTTTAATCTTTGTACTTACAGTTTTTTATTAATAGAAGCTAATGTACAAATATTAGGAGGGTTATGTCAAACTAACTTTATTTTCGCAAAGGGCGATATTTCATTATTGTCTACTATTTCTTATTTTCAAAGTAGTCTCTTAACAGTCCCTGTAATCGTTTATAATAACGCTGATATAGATAAATCAGAGATTTTAGCTAATACTAAAGGTAAAGCTGGAATTTATCTGTGGACTCATAAAGAATCCAATAAATTATATATTGGCAGTGCATTTGATTTATCTAAACGAATACGAAAATACTATTCTCCTTCACAATTAAAGAAATATGATAATTATATTTCTAGAGCACTTCTTCATCACGGGTATTCAGCATTTAGTCTTACGATTTTGGAATATATTGATATTTCGGGTTTATCAAAAGAAAATGCTCGTAAGTTGATTCTTGAACGTGAGCAGTATTATCTGAATTTTATCTTTTCGACAGATGAACCAAATACATATAATATTCTAGAGATAGCTGGAAATTCATTAGGTTATAAACATACTGAAAAATCTCTAGTTAAAATGACAGGTAAAATTAATCCTGCAGAAAGCAGAACAAAAATGAGTCTAGCTAAAGCTGGTGAGAAACATCCTATGTTTGGGCGAACTCATTCAGTTGAAATTAAAGCTTTAATTAGTGTAGTCCATTTAGGTAAAATCCATTCTTCAGAAATTAAAGCTAAAATGAGTATTGTTAAAGGAACTGCTATTTATGTATATGATACTCAAGGTATTCTTGTAAATACTTTTACTTCTGCTAGAAAAGCCGCAGAAGTTCTTGGAACAAATAATTATACAATAATGAAATATGCAAGGAATGGTAATATCTTTAAAGATAAGTAGAAGTTATCTACATCTGAGCTATAGCTATTCTTTGCTCTATTTATTTATGTTAATTTTATTATAAATAAAATTAACATCCCTTCCCCGCTTATAAGCCCTAAGGTTAGTGTATTAAATAAACTTAAATTCTCTCCTTAGAATATATTTAATAATAAAAATTATTTTTATTAAAAGAGCTGATTAGGTTAGTGTATGACTTGAACATACATTTTTAAGCTTTGCAGACCAATACATTACCAGTTATGCTAACTAACCATTTAGTATTATTTATTTAGAAACTAAATAGCCGTGTTAAATTATTTAGTGAATTTAAAGGGGGGGACCCGGGGCGGTGTTTAGCTAAAAATTTTGAGAGCCGGCCCCGCAAAGCGGGCTTTTAAAAAGTAATGATTGCCCGACTGGTCCACGTAGCGACCCGGGTCTAATAATATATAACCCTACAATTATTTAAGTCGCTTATTTCTTAGATGAGGATAAGATCCACTGTTTTTGAAATAATTTACCACTTTTTACATATCTAGCCTTTCGGGTCTTAAATTAAGATTATTGACAAATAAAGAGAAGCAAGAGGTATTGTTAGTACTAAAATTAAAATTTCTAATAATAACATAATTTTATTTACTATTATTAATTTACCTTTTCTTCTTTATAGCTATTAATTATTAAATATACCCCTATCCTGAAGTTGAACATGAATTAATAAAAGAAATACTATTGTCAAGATATTGGGGGGGTGTATATTAAAAATTTTGATTACACAAAATTAGTATATTTCAAAAGCTTTAATTATACACGGGATTAATATTGAGAACGCAATTACAATTGGTAACATTTTAGACCAGATTGCACTCATAAGTTGATCGTATCTTAATCTTGGGAAACTTGCTCTAATCCAGATAAATAAGAATAGTATGAATGAAGTTTTAAATCCAATAGATAAACCTGTCATCAACCCATTTGATTCTACACCTGGTATTAAATATCCACCTAAGAATAAGATAGAACTTAATGTACTTAAGAAAACAATGGCTCCGTATTCTGCAAGGAAAAGAATACGAAGGGGAACGCGCTATATTCAGTCATAAACCCTGCTGTTAATTCTGATTCTGATTCTGGTAAATCAAAAGGTGCTCTATTACTTTCAGCTAATATAGCTATTAAGAACATTAATGCTATAGGAAATAATGGTACAATATACCAAATAGCTTTTGAGATTCTATAATTGCAGTTAAATTAAATGAACCTACAAAAAAATTACTAATAAGATTATTAACCCAAAAACTACTTCATAACTTACTAATTGTGCTGTAGCTCTTAAAGAACCTATAAATGAATATTTATTATTTGAGGCCCAACCCGCTAATATAATTCCATAAGCTGCCACTGAAGATATAGCTAAAATTGTTACAATACCTAAAGAAAAATCAGCTATTACTAAACCTTTTCCATACGGTATAAGAGTCCAAACTAATAAACCACAAACTAAAGAAATCATAGGTGCTAATACAAAAAGTATTTTATCTGTATTTGAAGGTAATACTAATTCTTTAACTAGTAATTTTAAGGCATCTGCAAATGCTTGTAATAACCCATAATACCCTACTTTGTTAGGCCCAATTCTTCTCTGCATACTTCCCATTATTTTACGTTCTGCGATCGTTACATATGCGATAGAACCTAATAAAGGTCCTATTACAATTAATGCTTCTAATAATGAATTTATCATATTATTAATTATTTAATTCTTTATCTCCGGAGCCGGGACCCGTGGTTACATACGCGGGCCCGGATTTAATTCTTTTTAAGTAGTCTATTAAAAGGAATATTATTTTAGAGACCTTACTTATCATCATATCCATTGTCCCGGGTAAAGGGTAGGACAAGCCAAAATTTTACTGACCAGGATTTTACAGTTACCTTTAATCGAAAAAGGAATATCGCTTTGGAAGAGCACTAGTTTACCATTAACTTATAACTGCTTATATACAAGTATATCAATTCAACGGAAATAGACACTTCTGGTTATTTTTTTTTTTAAGAGGGAAATATTTCTTAATTATAGTTTGTATATAATAAACATTAATTACATAACCAATTTATCAGGATAATTATATTAAGGCGATTAAAGTTTAAAGTTCAAGTTTACACGCACTTTTATTAAATGGTTCTTTTAAGTATATTTAAAATATTAAATTACCCTCCCCTGCACGCTTGCGAGGAGGGGAGGGAGAGAGGTGATGAAGAACTACCCCTGAATATAGGCCTTGATAATAAACGAAGTTTCCCGGAGGAGTCTTTCTGGGATGCATTTTATTTAAATAATTTAAAAATTTTTCCCTTTTTTAAAGGGAAGATGTATTTACCAGGTACCTGGGAAAGAAGCTATTTTTAAAAACCCCCCCGGGTCGGTGAGCCTTATCACCCATTTCACCCTACTAGGCCTAGGGGCAACTTTATAGAAGTTGTGGATGATTAGTCATTACCGGCCCGGACTTTATATAAAATATATAAAATTTTAATTTTCACTCACCCGGTCCGTTTAAATGGCTGGGATTTTTGAATAAAAAAAAATATTGATCGTTAATATTCTTTCTTATAAAGAAAAAAACAGAAAAGGTATAAATACTTGAATGGATTTGAACCACTATTACTAAGTTTCGAATGAGGTGAAATCTAAAGATTTTTAATATATTTCTACACTACTCTAATATCAGCTTTAAAAAGTGGCATAAAAAAATATTTTATTATTAGTAATTAAAAATTAAAAATTATTATATATTAAATAGTGGTTAAAAATTATTAAATCTTGAATAGTGGTTAAAAAGTATTTAATTGAATTATTTCATTTTTATTAGTGAGATTGTTCAAGTATTCTTAGTCATTATTACTATAAAGTGTGTCAAACAAATAAGTATTTTAATAATTATAATTCCGACGTTCCCCGGGTCCAACAGAGATTTCCTTCGGTTGGCCTACTTGGGGTTTTCTTTATAATTGATATTCGTAATACCGATCACGTCTATCTTTTTATTCTCTCTATAAGACCATATGAGTAACTTTGTGTGACACCCAAATACCGTTAGCTTCTTTTATACTCCTTCGGTACTGAATGAGTCAAAACCCTGTCTCTGATTTATTATTAATAGTTTTCTTTCTTGGATTCTTCTAATTAAGTTACTGATTAGTAAATCAATTTTATTAATAAATTTTGCTCTGAGAGCTTAGAATAATAAATTAAGTAAAATCATCAAATATTTAGCATAATATTATGAGGAGATGCAACTCATATTGAAAGTTAATAATTTAACAGATGTTAGGCGGCTAATCTCCCTACCTACTTCTGAATAGTAATTATAACATACTTATAATTAGTTCTAGGAAAACAGCCTCCTCATTGCTGTAAAATCATGTGTAGAGGACCCTAAATGAATCGAGGACACATGGTATTTAGGTCAATTCTTTGGTTTTTCAAAGTGCCCTATAATATGATAATAGGATCTAATAATAAAATACAACATGAATTACAACAACATATTACAACGAAATCTTGAGGCCATGAAACGACTTCAACCTTTTTCAACTATAGAAATTTTTATAGGTTCCTTACATTTAACGGAAATACATTTAATTGCTAAACAAGAATTAAAAGGTAAATCCGGTATTTATGGATTTATTTGCGAAACAACGGGTAAATTGTATATCGGTTCTTCTGTTAATTTATCTGACAGATTTAGTCAGCATATTAATGGTACTAACTCAAATATTTTACTCCAAAATGCTATAAATAAATATAATCTTCATAATTTTATATTTATAGTATTTGAATACTGTGAGCCAAAAGATTTAATCTCTCGAGAACAATTTTATCTTGATACGTTTTTACCTGAATACAACATTCTTAAAGTAGCAGGTTCTTCTCTAGGGTTTATTCATACAGAAGAATCAAAAGCAAAAATGAGTTTTGCTCAGAAAAGCATTGATAGATCAGGTGAGAATAATCCTCGAGGAATGCTAGATAAACCCCATTCTAAAAAAACTAAAACTTTAATTAGTTTGCGTATGTTTGGTAGAATAGTTTCTAAAGAAACTAAAGCTTTAATCAGTCTAACTAATTCGGGTAATAATCACCCAATGTCCGGTAAAACGCATACTACTAAGGCTAAAAAAAAAATTAGTGCTGTTCAAGGTACAGCAATTTATGTATATGATACTCAAGGTTCACTAGTAAATACTTTTACTTCTGCTAGAAAGCAGCAGAATATTTTGATATTTCTCATATTACTATTATGAGATATGCAAAAAATGGCCGACAATTTAAAAATAATTGGACTTTATCAACTTTCTTAATTTCTAAGGAATAATTATAGTAGGGTTATAATATACTATAAGGTCCCAATTATGCTTACGTTAGATCAAATTTTTCGATTTACACCCCCGCGAATGGGAGGTTTCTTAATATTAAATTATAAACACTTGAATAGATTTGAACTATTATCACTAAGTTTCGAAGACTCATACTTTTCCAGTTAAGTTACAAGTGCTTAATTAAAAATCCCGGGACGGTGAGTTTTTTATGTGTTTACATTACCCCGAGGTGATGAGGAATTATCTCCTGATAATAGGCCTAAAGGCCTATATCAAGCCTAAAAAGGCTTGGAGAATAGTACCCAATGTAATATGTATATTCTTAAAAACGCATCCCTCCCCGGGTCCCCCGTAAATATTTGGCTAATCGCATGTAGTAAAGAGGCTATTTTAGGTATAATTAGTATTTTATAAATAAGGCGATTATAGTTCAATTGGCAGAACGGTAGATTGTGGATCTATATACCAAGGTTCGAACCCTTGTTTTCGCCCTAATTTATAGGAAACTTCAAATATTATCCTAAAAGAGGTAAATTCCTTAAAACTTTTTTTTAAGATGATAAGTTTCGTTTACCTCCGGTATGCATCCCGGAGGAAGAAATTTCAAGCTTTTTAAAAATTATTAAAAAAAGCTTTACCCCTGACAAGGGGTGATGTACCCCTCCGGGATCCGATCCCTCAGTAAAGTCTTATCAGGGGATAATCACCCTATGTTTGGTAAATTGCATTCGGCTGAAACTGTTGCGAAAATTAGTATAGCTAGAGGAGGAATTATATTTGTTTATGATTCTAAGGGTTCATTACATAATACTTTTATTTCCGCTCGAGAAGCAGGTATATATTTTAATTGTACTCATTCTACTATTTTAAAATATTGTAGAAATGGTTTAATGTTTAAAGGACAGTGGATATTGTCTACATCTTTAAATTTCTAAACAAAATTAACTCAGACAATGAGGGATAGAAGCACACTATCCAATACGACAAATGTTGTATTTTAACACCCCCCCCTCCATCACAACAGGTACCAGCGAGGGGCATGTGGGCCGATTTTCCGAAGATTATATTTGATCCCTCGTCCCGCGAAAGAGGGCCGAGATTTATAGTTTAGCTGAAACTAAAGTATTCATGAGTTTAGCTTAACTGGATAAAGCACATGAATGGATTTGAACCATTATTGTTAGACTTAGAAGGTCTATACTTTTCCAATTAAGTTACACGTGCTTTTATATTTAAAACTAGTTAGCCAAAATTAATATAAAGTGACTATGACCAAATTAGTATAAAGTGACTATGACCAAATAAATATATATAATGAAAATATTCGAATTAACAATTTTAGTATTCTCGATACCATTAGCTTCTCTTTATTTATCAACAATCTTTTCTTCGGGACGAAAAACTTTTTTAATTTTTGTACTTACAGTTTTCTTATTAACAGAAGCTAATGTACAAATATTAGGAGGGTTATGTCAAACTAACTTTATTTTCGCAAAGGGCGATATTTCATTATTGGGTAGTTTTTCTTTTATAAAACAACCTAATATTAACATGCTTCATTCCAATTATGATTTATTCTAATGTGGATACTGATAAATCATCTATTTTAGCAGATAATAAAGGTAAGGCTGCTATTTATATGTGGACTCACAAAGAATCTGGTAAAATTTACATCAGTTCAGCATTTGATTTATCTAAACGAATACGAAAATACTATTCTCCTTCACAATTAAAGAAATATGATAATTATATTTCTAGAGCACTTCTTCATCACGGGTATTCAGCATTTAGTCTTACGATTTTGGAATATATTGATATTTCGGGTTTATCAAAAGAAAATGCTCGTAAGTTGATTCTTGAACGTGAGCAGTATTATCTGAATTTTATCTTTTCGACAGATGAACCAAATACATATAATATTCTAGAGATAGCTGGAAATTCATTAGGTTATAAACATACTGAAAAATCTCTAGTTAAAATGACAGGTAAAATTAATCCTGCAGAAAGCAGAACAAAAATGAGTCTAGCTAAAGCTGGTGAGAAACATCCTATGTTTGGGCGAACTCATTCAGTTGAAATTAAAGCTTTAATTAGTGTAGTCCATTTAGGTAAAATCCATTCTTCAGAAATTAAAGCTAAAATGAGTATTGTTAAAGGAACTGCTATTTATGTATATGATACTCAAGGTATTCTTGTAAATACTTTTACTTCTGCTAGAAAAGCCGCAGAAGTTCTTGGAACAAATAATTATACAATAATGAAATATGCAAGGAATGGTAATATCTTTAAAGATAAGTAGAAGTTATCTACATCTGAGCTATAGCTATTCTTTGCTCTATTTATTTATGTTAATTTTATTATAAATAAAATTAACATCCCTTCCCCGCTTATAAGCCCTAAGGTTAGTGTATTAAATAAACTTAAATTCTCTCCTTAGAATATATTTAATAATAAAAATTATTTTTATTAAAAGAGCTGATTAGGTTAGTGTATGACTTGAACATACATTTTTAAGCTTTGCAGACCAATACATTACCAGTTATGCTAACTAACCATTTAGTATTATTTATTTAGAAACTAAATAGCCGTGTTAAATTATTTAGTGAATTTAAAGGGGGGGACCCGGGGCGGTGTTTAGCTAAAAATTTTGAGAGCCGGCCCCGCAAAGCGGGCTTTTAAAAAGTAATGATTGCCCGACTGGTCCACGTAGCGACCCGGGTCTAATAATATATAACCCTACAATTATTTAAGTCGCTTATTTCTTAGATGAGGATAAGATCCACTGTTTTTGAAATAATTTACCACTTTTTACATATCTAGCCTTTCGGGTCTTAAAATTAAGATTATTGACAAATAAAGAGAAGCAAGAGGTATTGTTAGTACTAAAATTAAAATTTCTAATAATAACATAATTTTATTTACTATTATTAATTTACCTTTTCTTCTTTATAGCTATTAATTATTAAATATACCCCTATCCTGAAGTTGAACATGAATTAATAAAAGAAATACTATTGTCAAGATATTGGGGGGGTGTATATTAAAAATTTTGATTACACAAAATTAGTATATTTCAAAAGCTTTAATTATACACGGGATTAATATTGAGAACGCAATTACAATTGGTAACATTTTAGACCAGATTGCACTCATAAGTTGATCGTATCTTAATCTTGGGAAACTTGCTCTAATCCAGATAAATAAGAATAGTATGAATGAAGTTTTAAATCCAATAGATAAACCTGTCATCAACCCATTTGATTCTACACCTGGTATTAAATATCCACCTAAGAATAAGATAGAACTTAATGTACTTAAGAAAACAATGGCTCCGTATTCTGCAAGGAAAAAGAATACGAAGGGGAACGCGCTATATTCAGTCATAAACCCTGCTGTTAATTCTGATTCTGATTCTGGTAAATCAAAAGGTGCTCTATTACTTTCAGCTAATATAGCTATTAAGAACATTAATGCTATAGGAAATAATGGTACAATATACCAAATAGCTTTTTGAGATTCTATAATTGCAGTTAAATTAAATGAACCTACAAAAAAAATTACTAATAAGATTATTAACCCAAAAACTACTTCATAACTTACTAATTGTGCTGTAGCTCTTAAAGAACCTATAAATGAATATTTATTATTTGAGGCCCAACCCGCTAATATAATTCCATAAGCTGCCACTGAAGATATAGCTAAAATTGTTACAATACCTAAAGAAAAATCAGCTATTACTAAACCTTTTCCATACGGTATAAGAGTCCAAACTAATAAACCACAAACTAAAGAAATCATAGGTGCTAATACAAAAAGTATTTTATCTGTATTTGAAGGTAATACTAATTCTTTAACTAGTAATTTTAAGGCATCTGCAAATGCTTGTAATAACCCATAATACCCTACTTTGTTAGGCCCAATTCTTCTCTGCATACTTCCCATTATTTTACGTTCTGCGATCGTTACATATGCGATAGAACCTAATAAAGGTCCTATTACAATTAATGCTTCTAATAATGAATTTATCATATTATTAATTATTTAATTCTTTATCTCCGGAGCCGGGACCCGTGGTTACATACGCGGGCCCGGATTTAATTCTTTTTAAATAGTCTATTAAAAGGAATATTATTTTAGAGACCTTACTTATCATCATATCCATTGTCCCGGGTAAAGAGTGGACAAGCCAAAATTTTACTAACCAGGATTTTATGCAGTTACCTTTAATCGAAAAAGGAATATCGCTTTGGAAGAGCACTAGTTTACCATTAACTTATAACTGCTTATATACAAGTATATCAATTCAACGGAAATAGACACTTCTGGTTATTTTTTTTTTTTAAGAGGGAAATATTTCTTAATTATAGTTTGTATATAATAAACATTAATTACATAACCAATTTATCAGGATAATTATATTAAGGCGATTAAAGTTTAAAGTTCAAGTTTACACGCACTTTTATTAAATGGTTCTTTTAAGTATATTTAAAATATTAAATTACCCTCCCCTGCACGCTTGCGAGGAGGGGAGGGAGAGAGGTGATGAAGAACTACCCCTGAATATAGGCCTTGATAATAAACGAAGTTTCCCGGAGGAGTCTTTCTGGGATGCATTTTATTTAAATAATTTAAAAATTTTTCCCTTTTTTAAAGGGAAGATGTATTTACCAGGTACCTGGGAAAGAAGCTATTTTTAAAAACCCCCCCGGGTCGGTGAGCCTTATCACCCATTTCACCCTACTAGGCCTAGGGGCAACTTTATAGAAGTTGTGGATGATTAGTCATTACCGGCCCGGACTTTATATAAAATATATAAAATTTTAATTTTCACTCACCCGGTCCGTTTAAATGGCTGGGATTTTTGAATAAAAAAAAATATTGATCGTTAATATTCTTTCTTATAAAGAAAAAAACAGAAAAGGTATAAATACTTGAATGGATTTGAACCACTATTACTAAGTTTCGAATGAGGTGAAATCTAAAGATTTTTAATATATTTCTACACTACTCTAATATCAGCTTTAAAAAGTGGCATAAAAAAATATTTTATTATTAGTAATTAAAAATTAAAAATTATTATATATTAAATAGTGGTTAAAAATTATTAAATCTTGAATAGTGGTTAAAAAGTATTTAATTGAATTATTTCATTTTTATTAGTGAGATTGTTCAAGTATTCTTAGTCATTATTACTATAAAGTGTGTCAAACAAATAAGTATTTTAATAATTATAATTCCGACGTTCCCCGGGTCCAACAGAGATTTCCTTCGGTTGGCCTACTTGGGGTTTTCTTTATAATTGATATTCGTAATACCGATCACGTCTATCTTTTTATTCTCTCTATAAGACCATATGAGTAACTTTGTGTGACACCCAAATACCGTTAGCTTCTTTTATACTCCTTCGGTACTGAATGAGTCAAAACCCTGTCTCTGATTTATTATTAATAGTTTTCTTTCTTGGATTCTTCTAATTAAGTTACTGATTAGTAAATCAATTTTATTAATAAATTTTGCTCTGAGAGCTTAGAATAATAAATTAAGTAAAATCATCAAATATTTAGCATAATATTATGAGGAGATGCAACTCATATTGAAAGTTAATAATTTAACAGATGTTAGGCGGCTAATCTCCCTACCTACTTCTGAATAGTAATTATAACATACTTATAATTAGTTCTAGGAAAACAGCCTCCTCATTGCTGTAAAATCATGTGTAGAGGACCCTAAATGAATCGAGGACACATGGTATTTAGGTCAATTCTTTGGTTTTTCAAAGTGCCCTATAATATGATAATAGGATCTAATAATAAAATACAACATGAATTACAACAACATATTACAACGAAATCTTGAGGCCATGAAACGACTTCAACCTTTTTCAACTATAGAAATTTTTATAGGTTCCTTACATTTAACGGAAATACATTTAATTGCTAAACAAGAATTAAAAGGTAAATCCGGTATTTATGGATTTATTTGCGAAACAACGGGTAAATTGTATATCGGTTCTTCTGTTAATTTATCTGACAGATTTAGTCAGCATATTAATGGTACTAACTCAAATATTTTACTCCAAAATGCTATAAATAAATATAATCTTCATAATTTTATATTTATAGTATTTGAATACTGTGAGCCAAAAGATTTAATCTCTCGAGAACAATTTTATCTTGATACGTTTTTACCTGAATACAACATTCTTAAAGTAGCAGGTTCTTCTCTAGGGTTTATTCATACAGAAGAATCAAAAGCAAAAATGAGTTTTGCTCAGAAAAGCATTGATAGATCAGGTGAGAATAATCCTCGAGGAATGCTAGATAAACCCCATTCTAAAAAAACTAAAACTTTAATTAGTTTGCGTATGTTTGGTAGAATAGTTTCTAAAGAAACTAAAGCTTTAATCAGTCTAACTAATTCGGGTAATAATCACCCAATGTCCGGTAAAACGCATACTACTAAGGCTAAAAAAAAAATTAGTGCTGTTCAAGGTACAGCAATTTATGTATATGATACTCAAGGTTCACTAGTAAATACTTTTACTTCTGCTAGAAAAGCAGCAGAATATTTTGATATTTCTCATATTACTATTATGAGATATGCAAAAAATGGCCGACAATTTAAAAATAATTGGACTTTATCAACTTTCTTAATTTCTAAGGAATAATTATAGTAGGGTTATAATATACTATAAGGTCCCAATTATGCTTACGTTAGATCAAATTTTTCGATTTACACCCCCCGCGAATGGGAGGTTTCTTAATATTAAATTATAAACACTTGAATAGATTTGAACTATTATCACTAAGTTTCGAAGACTCATACTTTTCCAGTTAAGTTACAAGTGCTTAATTAAAAATCCCGGGACGGTGAGTTTTTTATGTGTTTACATTACCCCGAGGTGATGAGGAATTATCTCCTGATAATAGGCCTAAAGGCCTATATCAAGCCTAAAAAGGCTTGGAGAATAGTACCCAATGTAATATGTATATTCTTAAAAACGCATCCCTCCCCGGGTCCCCCGTAAATATTTGGCTAATCGCATGTAGTAAAGAGGCTATTTTAGGTATAATTAGTATTTTATAAATAAGGCGATTATAGTTCAATTGGCAGAACGGTAGATTGTGGATCTATATACCAAGGTTCGAACCCTTGTTTTCGCCCTAATTTATAGGAAACTTCAAATATTATCCTAAAAGAGGTAAATTCCTTAAAACTTTTTTTTAAGATGATAAGTTTCGTTTACCTCCGGTATGCATCCCGGAGGAAGAAATTTCAAGCTTTTTAAAAATTATTAAAAAAAGCTTTACCCCTGACAAGGGGTGATGTACCCCTCCGGGATCCGATCCCTCAGTAAAGTCTTATCAGGGGATAATCACCCTATGTTTGGTAAATTGCATTCGGCTGAAACTGTTGCGAAAATTAGTATAGCTAGAGGAGGAATTATATTTGTTTATGATTCTAAGGGTTCATTACATAATACTTTTATTTCCGCTCGAGAAGCAGGTATATATTTTAATTGTACTCATTCTACTATTTTAAAATATTGTAGAAATGGTTTAATGTTTAAAGGACAGTGGATATTGTCTACATCTTTAAATTTCTAAACAAAATTAACTCAGACAATGAGGGATAGAAGCACACTATCCAATACGACAAATGTTGTATTTTAACACCCCCCCCTCCATCACAACAGGTACCAGCGAGGGGCATGTGGGCCGATTTTCCGAAGATTATATTTGATCCCTCGTCCCGCGAAAGAGGGCCGAGATTTATAGTTTAGCTGAAACTAAAGTATTCATGAGTTTAGCTTAACTGGATAAAGCACATGAATGGATTTGAACCATTATTGTTAGACTTAGAAGGTCTATACTTTTCCAATTAAGTTACACGTGCTTTTATATTTAAAACTAGTTAGCCAAAATTAATATAAAGTGACTATGACCAAATTAGTATAAAGTGACTATGACCAAATAAATATATATAATGAAAATATTCGAATTAACAATTTTAGTATTCTCGATACCATTAGCTTCTCTTTATTTATCAACAATCTTTTCTTCGGGACGAAAAACTTTTTTAATTTTTGTACTTACAGTTTTCTTATTAACAGAAGCTAATGTACAAATATTAGGAGGGTTATGTCAAACTAACTTATTATCGCAAAGCCTAGAAGTATTTATACTAACACTAGGTAGTTTATCTTTTATGGAACAATCTAATATTTTATTAGCATTAATTCCTATAGTAACTTATTCAAATGCAGAAACTGCCAAATCATCTATTTTATCCGGAAATAAAAATAAAAGTGGTGTATATATGTGGGTCCATAATGAATCAGGAAAGAGATATATAGGCAGTGCTTTTGATCTTTCTAAACGATTAAGAAGTTATTACTCAATAAGTTATTTAAATCGTGCTAAATCCATGTATGTATGTAGAGCTCTACTAGATCATGGTTATAGCGCATTTAGTCTAGTTATAATTGAGTATATCGACATTACTAATCTTTCTATTGAGAAATCAAAAAAGTTAATATTAGAAAAGGAACAATATCATCTAGATAATTTTCTACCTGAGTATAATATACTTAAGGTTGCGGGTTCTTCGTTAGGCTATAAACATACTGAAGAGACTCTAGTAAAAATATCTGGAGAGAATCACCAAAATTATGGGAAAATTCATTCAGAAAGCACTAAAGTATTAATGAGTGAGGCTAAGTCAGGTGAAAAACACCCTCGTGGGATGCAAGGTAAAACACATAGTGCTGGTACAATTGCTAAAATTAGTCAAGCTCTGTCTGGTGACAAAAATCCTTTTTATGGTAAAACTCATATCTCTGAAACTTTAGCTAAAATTAGTGCTGTTCGAGGAACCATTATTTATGTATATAATTTAAACGGTATACTTGTAAATACTTTTTGTTCAGGTAGAAAAGCAGCTGAACATTTTGATTGTTCACAGTCTACTATTTTTAAATATAGTAGGAATGGTTTAGTATTTAAAGGACAGTGGATATTATCTACATCCTTAATTACGAAGGAATAATAGTAGGGGTAACAATATACTATTAGCTAAATCCATTAAATTACATAAGAAATCTAACACTCCCTCCTTAAACAATACTTTAATCCTTTTTGTGGCACTTTTTCCTTTACGAAGAAACAAGTTTATTTTCTATAAAGAATAATAAAACCCGGGCCCGCTCCGAGGGACCGGTCCCTAGAATAGAATAGATTAGAAAAGAGGTAAGTAAATTAACTCAAAGATTCTGCCCTTGGGCTGAATCACCCTGTGGGAGATTCTAAAACCAGTAAAATTACTAAACAAGATGTTAGTCACGAGTAAAACTACTCAACGATAAATTAGTCGCCGAGCCCCCGAAAACCCCACCGTTAGGTGAGCATCTGGGGCGTCCCAAAGGGAAGTAAAATTACTCAAGGATAAATTAGTCGTGAGTAAAACTACTCAACAAATAAATTACTCAATAAATAACTGAGTAAAACTACTCAAGGGGCCCGACAAAAATAGTGATGAATAAAACTACTCAACGCTAAAATAGTTGTGAGTAAAATTACTCAACGAGATTAGATTAACTCATAAGGGTCTGTAAGTAATTCTGAGTAAATAAGAAATAGATAATAAAGACTGGTCTTGAACATTATTAATAATTTAACTTATATTTAACATTAAGCTCTCTGTCTATATAGAGCCGACAGAGTGGGGTGTTAAATTATTTAAAGTTATAACCTTAAATAAAATAACATATTTATATTAATTCCTTAACATAAAATAATAAGTAAAAATTAAGAATTATCAAGCGTTCTACTATTGACTAAATAATATTATTACCTTATATTGATAATAATTAAATTATTTTAGACTTCAAAGAATCTTTAACATGAATACTCAGTAGTTAATAAGATCCATTGGTTTTTAAATAACTTATTTTTATCCACGTAATTAAATAATGTCTGTTTAGTACAATTAAAGTATTTTGATGTATCTAAATAACTATTAAAAGATTTATGTAATATCATCTCATTTGAAATAGGATCTAAAGAATAAACATATATTTTTTTAATTAGGGCTTTAGAAATTTTATTCTTAGTTTCTTCAGATAAAAATTTACCGAAATTTGGATGATTTTTCCCAGACCCGAAGGGGGGCTTTATTTTATAAGCAGGTGTTTTTTATATATTTATAAAAAACTCCCGAGGCTCACCCCGCAAGGGGAGTTTTGGTTTCACTCATTTTAGCTAAGCTCTCAGGTGAATATCTTGTTCCTAATAAAGCTTTACTAATTTTAATTTTAGTCTTAGTAGAACGATTAGTCCCTTTTTTGGCTTCACTCATTTTTACTATAGTGTCAGGGGAAGAAGTTCGACCAAACATTGGGTTATCCTCATCTATTTTGCCATACATAGGATTATTTACACCTGTCAAAGCTTGACTTATTTTAGCTAATACTTTTTCAGAGTGTTTATAACCTAATAAATTTCCAGCTACTTTAAGTATATTGTACTCAGGCTCAAGAGTATCAAGATAACGTTGTTCCCGATCTAAAATTAATTTCCGTGCATCTTCTTTCGATAAATTTTCTATATTGATATACTCGAGAATAAATAAAGAAAATGCAGAATAAGTATGAGTAATAATAGCATTACAGATATACATGTTTTTATCACAATTTAAATAATTTTTATTGTAATAGTACATTAATCGTTTAGATAAATCAACGGCTGAACCTATATATCTCTTACTAGATTCTAAGTGGGTCCATTGATAAATTCCAGTTTTATCCTTTGTGTCGGATAAAATTTTAGATCTATCAGTTTCCGCATTAATATAAACTATTACAGATGCTATTAAAAGAACATCTTGAAAAGAAGAAATCCCAGGCCCGCGCACGTTGTCGTGAGTGCCGGCTCCGGATGACGATAATATATCGCCCATTTGAGAAATTTGTGTTGTTTGAAATAACCCTCCTAATATTCCTGAGAATAAAGTACCAGATAGAAATATTAAAAAAGCAAATCTAAGAATTAAGATTGTTGATAAATAAAGAGAAGCTAATGGTATCGAGAATATTAAAGTTGTTAATTTTAATAAAATATGGAAAAATATTTTTTTTATTATTTTTATTTATTATAAAGAAATAATAGATTAAATTATATTATTTTTTGTATTTGCTCCGAGGATGAATCGAACAACCGTAAAAGGTTTTTCAAACCTCTACTTTACCACTAAGCTATCGGGGCGGACTTGTACTGTTATTAGTAAAATTGGTTTAGTGAAAAACTAAATTAGATTTTATTCAATACTGTTTAATATTAATCCCTAATAATGGACACTTAATATTATTCAGTTATTTTTTGATTGCAATATTAAGGACCCATAGTGTAATGGCGGGGGAGTTTATTAAGAGTTTTAATCAAATTTGTAAGAGACCCTACAAATATGTGAAAAGATTTCTCCAATATGAATAGAAAACTACTTATAAGATAAAAACCATTGTTTTTGAAATAATTTTCCAGTAGTAATATAATTTGTGATAGTCGGATGAGAACAATTAAAATACTTCGCTGCTTCTCTGGTAGAAGAAAAAGTATTTACGATTATGTATTCTTTTGAATATACTAAAATAGCGGTTCCTTGTGCTGCACTAATTTTAGCTCGAGTTTCAGCAGAAAGAATTTTTCCTAAATTTGCCTGTCTCATTTTAGCACGAGTTTCAGCTGAAGGGGTATAACCTGTTTTACCATAATTAGGGTTTTTTTCACCTAGGTTAGCATCACGAAGTTTTACTTTAGCCTCAAGAGTAAGTGTAAAACCTAATGAAGAACCTGCTACTTTAAGTATATTAAAATCAGGTTTAAGCTCATCGAGATAAAATTGCTCTCGAGATAATAGTTCCTCTGGTTCACAATATTCAAATACTATAAAAATAAAATCCTGTAATTCATATTTATTTATAGCTCTTTGAAGCAAAATATTTGATTGAAGACCCTTAATATGATTATTGAAACGAGAAGATAGATCAATTGAAGAACCAATATACAATTTATTATTAGTTTTACAAATAAATCCATAGATTCCAGATTTAAATCTTAATTCCTTTCTAACAATATCTTGTATTTCTGCTAAATGTAAATAACCCATCGATAACTCGATGATTGAAAAAAATAGTTGTAGTCGTGCCATTGTTTTTTTTGGATTTAAAAATGTTAGCAAACGCAATTGTCAAACTTTTTAAATTACTATACCGGCGATAGTACTCACATGGTACCTAGAGTTTCCGTCTCTATGTGGTAAATTTAGCGCATTTTAATTTAAAGATTTAGGACTAAAAAAAAACTAGACATGAAATTATGGTTTAAAGATAAAGAAGAAAAATTGAACTTCTAGTTAATCAGTTTGAAACTCTTAGCTTACCATAATACTTGTTTTTTTCTTTATTATTTATTTTTCTTAAGGTCTCTAGGGGTATTAAACTATTTAGTTGTTTTAGTTCCTAAGCTATCGGGGCTATTTTTTTATACAGGGATTTTAAAGCCTTTCTTAAATCTTATAGTAATTCTATATTAATATTTCTTTATTAATAATTGTATTAAGCCATAAATATATTCGGGATTGATTTTCCTTTATTTTCTATATATACATTTTCTTTAAATTCTGCACTATTAAAATATATTTTTCTGGTTTATTTGAAATTAGCCATGTTTTAAATTGAATATCTAAATTTTCATTATTTATATCTTCATTATTTTTATTTCTTAAAGGATAAAATACATGATAATTTCTAGATTGTTCTATAGGAAATTTAAAAAGATTTTTATTAAAGTTTCCTCGTTCTATTAAGGGGGGTGTTTATATTAATTTTATTTTTATCGTTTTTATTATTTTTACGATTTTTAAATAATGTACCAAATATTATTAAACTATTTGCTATATTACTATGTTCTAATATTAAATAATCTTCATAATAATATATTAAATTATATGTAATATATATAGCTAATAAAACAATCATATAAAGAATAACAATCCAAATAAACATTAAAATATTTAAATATTTTTTATTAAAATTAATATACATAAGAATATATTTATTTGTAAAATAATTATTTAGTTTATCACCATATTTGTTTAATATAGTTATAACAGTTAAAGAAAATAATGAAGATAAACACATACCTAATACAAAAAGTAACACAAATTCAAGTTTAAGATAAGGGTTATTATTAATAATATTAATCAAATCACCACTTTCTAACATCGAATTTATATTATGACTATCTGTTATTGTGTAATAATCACTAGGTGTGCTAGAAGAATTCTCAACATTTAAATCATCTATTACTCTTTCAGTAGATTTAGGAGTTATTTTTTTTAAATCAGATAAACTAAGTTCATTACTATTAATTTTAGTTTTGATTGTATATTCACCAAATTTGACTACACCGTCAAATTCTACATCAGGTACTTCTACTATAGAAGCTTTTTTAGATAAAGGACTAGTTACTCTATTTGAAGCTAAATCAGAAGTAATACTAGTTGTAGTATAAGCAGCACCACTTATACCAGCGATAATAGATACCAATTTAAGTCTAGATTGAGCAGGTACAGTTTTTAATATTTTAGCGCCACCAATACCGACACCAGTTGCTAAACCGCCTAAACCAATATATTTAAAGGCATTCTCAGTATTAATAGTAATACCTACAGTAGGATTATTTGAAGAAGGAATATTACTACTATTATCATCCATACAATAAATAACATTATCATTAATAAAGAATAATAATAGAATATATATGAAAACAATAAATAATAATAAAGAATATTTTTTATTTACCATTTTCAACCCCTCAAAATAATTAGTTTTCATAGAACTTCTCGTAGTTTTAATAAATATTTTATTAAAAAAGCTGATGTTCATCACCATATGTGAAGAACTAAGTTTTAAATTAGTTAAGTGTAACATTGTATTTTTTAGGTTGAGCTGAAACGGTGGCTCTCCGTGTAAAGAGTGGGGAAGTATTTCTCATATTTTTTCCACTTTGTGCCCGAGATATAAAAAATAACTGGGCTATCCCTTTTGGGTAGCTGATCCGCTTGTTTCTTGTTCTTTTACCACCTAGGAGAGTCCATCTATAACTCCAGCGATTGAACGGGTACATAAAAAATTATTAATTAATTTTTTATTAAAAGTTACTTCACTCCGCGCGACATGGAATTATTCCTTTAGTAGCAAGTTTCAAAGCTATATGTCTTTGAGAAAATAATTGGGGGGTGTTAAACTATTTAGTTGTTTTAGTACCTAAATTGAATAACGTGTTTTCTATGATTCCTACTACTGGTAAGATTACTAAGAAGTAAGAGAAATAGAAAATTGTAGAAACTTGTCCAATTTCAACTAAAGGTGATTCTGGGTGATTAGCTCCGATCCATCGGTCCTTTATTTAGAAGTCTCGTCTAATAAATTATTAGATAAGATATATTGCTCACGAAAAATAGCCCCAGATAAAACATATTTAGTTAAGGTTTTATCAGAGACCTTAAAAGCTTTAAGAAATTCTTTTTGGGAATTATATTTAAATAATAATAATTTAGTTTTAGCGTCATACACGTATAAAGGTATACTTTGTACTTTTCTAATAATAGCTTTTACTTCCTCACTACAAGGTTTTCCAGCCATAGGATTATTATTAGTCATACGTTCTTTAAGAATCTCTCTGTACTCTAATGAGTGTGTTTTATTAAACATTGGATTTCTATCTCCTATATTATTTATACGCATTAATTCCTTTATTTCCTCAGAATGCTTAAACCCTAATGAATTACCAGCCATTTGAAGGATATTCATAGTAGGATTTATAACATCTATGTAGAATTGTTCTCTAATAATAGTATTTTCTATTTTACAATACTCTAAAATTATTATACTAAAATTTGAATAACCATTATTTAAGATGGATGAGTATATTATACTTCTACCTCTAGCGGGACTAGAAATAAAACTATAATTATAATATTGTTTAAATCTTCTACTTAGATTAGTAGAACTACCCACATAAGAATCTCCTGTTAATAAATTAATAAATTGATAAACACCAGCTTTATCTTTATTCTCTAGAATAATTCTTTTTTTATCTAAATCAGCATTAAGATAAATTTTAATGGGCACTGTACTTGATAATAACAGATTTATATTGAACTTTTCAATATATAATTCAGGACTAACATTAGATAAATATATAAAACCTTCAAGATAAACTGAAATCAAAGTAATAAAAAATTCTGGGATCCCAGAGACAAAATTTATATTTGAGAAACATTGTTGAATAAACATATGAAAATTGTTAGATCATGCTAATAAAAGCATGATTTATATTAAACTATCTTTTAATCAATTCTTGTTATATATATTTTTCCGGTGATAGCCTGAGCTAATCGTTTATTTAAGCTAATCTCCCTTTTTGTTTAATTAAAGGGGGGTGTTAAACTATTTAGTTTTAGTACCTAAATCGAATAACGTGTTTTCTATGATTCCTACTACTGGTAAGATTACTAAGAAGTAAGAGAAATAGAAAATAGTAGAAACTTGTCCAATTTCTACTAATGGGCTTTCTGGATGGTTCGCACCTATCCACCCACTCAAGAAAAGGCACATACCTAAGCAGCCTTATTATAAGAATTAAAAGGCTCAGATGAAAGGATACACATCTTAAATACTTTTTTTGTATCTATGTATCTATAAATAGATTTTCGATGACAATTAAAATATATCGCAGCCTCAGTATAAGAATTAAATACCTTAAGAGGGTTAGAGGATTGTAAATCCTCGTAAACATATACTTTCTTAGATAATATGTTTTTATCCCCAGTACGACCAAACATAGGATTGTTAACTCCTTTGTTAATAGAAGAAAATTTATCGATAACCTCAGGAGAGTGTTTAAACCCTAAGGAGTTACCAGCAAGCTTTAATATATTATAATGAGGAGATAGAAGGTCTAAGTAGTATTGCTCTCTTTCAAGAACTAATTTCCTAGCTTCAGGTTTCGTTATGTCCTTAATGTCTATATATTCAAGAATCATCAAAGAAAATGTTGAGTAACCATGAAGTCTTAAAGCATTATTGATATATCTATTTTTCCCAGCTTCTAAATAACTAAGATTATAGTAACGTCTAATACGCGCAGATAACTCCATTCCGGATCCTACGTAGGTTTTCCCGGACTCCACATGCTGCCATTGATAAATTCCAGTCTTATCCTTATTATCAGATAAAATTTTTAATTTTTCGAGATCAGCATTAGAATAAATCATAACAGGAGTCACCGGTGAGGAAGAAGCATTTGACAATTGAGTATATTGTCGGAATTGAACCATTGAGTAATTGTTGTTAAAGTTTAACATATATATTTTAAAAAAGGGTCTCGTACAAAAAAAGAAATTTAATCATATATATGTGCACCTATCATAGCCTTTTAAAAAGTGTGCCCCCTAATTTGGATTGTTAATAGTTGAAATTAAAAGTGCTTTAAAGCATATCCTTAATTAATGGTGGGGTGTTAAACTATTTAGTTTTAGTACCTAAATCGAATAACGTATTTTCTATGATTCCTACTACTGGCAAGATTACTAAGAAGTAAGAGAAATAGAAAATAGTTGAAACTTGACCTATTTCAACTAAAGGTGATTCTGGGTGATTAGCTCCGATCCACAGATTTATTATCGATAAAGTATTTAGCTTTATCTTCCCAATGTCACCATTGGGCTTAGACTATGTCATCAACCAAGTAAAATAATTTATTGGTTGTAGGGTTATCGTGTCCGGATTATTGCTAGTGAAGCTCACCGATTAGTCGTTGAACGTTCTTGATTCACTCTTTAAAAAGATTCACCGAATCAAGCTCCGCTGCAAATTATCTCATTAATTAGAGATTTTCTTGCAATTTTCCCTATTTGCATTAAAGTATTACTACTATAAGGGGCTTAATTTAACCCAGGATTAAGAAGTTAGCCACGAATAACCAGAAGAAGAATTTCATGATTGGTCTGAATTGCATAGATCTAATTCTAGATGTATCCAAGAATGGAGTAGCTAGTAAGATCAAGATGGCAGCAACCATCCCTATTACACCCAATAATTTATGAGGTATTGATCTTAAAATTGCATAGAATGGTAAAAGATAGAATTCTGGTACAATTGAGATAGGAGTAACTAAAGGATTTGCTGGAATATAGTTATCACTTTCTCCAAAGAAATTTGGATTAAAGAATACAAAATATGCAAATAAGAAGAAGAAAACAAAAAGACCTACTAAATCTTTAAAGCTATAGTAAGGATGGAATCTTATTCTATCTACATTTGAAGTAATTCCAAGAGGATTATTTGATCCGTGTTCGTGTAGAGCTATAAGATGAGCTATTACTAAAGCAGCTAAAATAAATGGTAATAAATAATGTAAACTGAAGAATCTGTTTAAAGTAGGATTACCTCAAGAAAAATTGGTAACTCCAGTAATTATAATAATTACCTCTTGTTACACTCCATTATTCTCATAATGGTTTGGACTATATCACGATCTTGTATCGTTATAAAATTGGACGGTTGAAATATATTTAATATTGATCAGGTATGTTGAATTTATTTGAGTATCTAGGAATAGCACGAAGTTCTTTAAGCCATAATAAATATTGTAATTTTTTATAACCTATTAATTTTACTGGTGCTTTTTGTATAAATTTAACAACATTTTCTATTGATCTAACGCTAGATACTTTTAATTTAGAACAATTGGTACTATCTATTACAACTTTAGGACTTAAAGATAAAATTTCTCTTACAGCTTCTAATATGATAGAACCATCTTTTTGGCCCATATCAAAACTAGCTACTAGAGAATTTTCTTTAGCTGGTTTATATACACTAAAACAACCTTCAGCTTCAATAAAACCTATTAACCAAGCATTAAAATATGGTTGACTTAATATCATTTCAATTGAATTTAAAGGCTCAATAGGTCTTTCATAAATTAATAAATCTTCATAAAGATTAATACTATTTAAAAGAGCTTCTCTAAACATTAAATAGTCGTATTGTTTATTAGATAACATAGGGTACTGATCGAAAATTGGTAAAATAATATTTTTTAAATGAGATTTATCTCTTATTCTATACATACACACTTTATTATTTTTTCTTTCTCTAAAATCTATTGTACCTACACCTAATATTTCTTTTAATTTATACAATAATTGGATATCTCGAATATCTAATTCTATACCAAATTCGTATTTAATATATTTTCCATTTTTGGTTATTGAAAACCATCCGTCTCCTTCTATTAACCCTACAATATAAGGGAATACAAGATCTCTTGCGTTTAGTCTCTGAATGGCTTCAAAATTATTTAAACTTGAATAATTTTTAACCACTGCTGATTGTCTCCATGTCGTTGGCTTTTTAACGTTCTTATATTTAGAATCGTATCCAACTCCGAAAATAGAAGATGTTCCAGCATAAAGCAAGATTTTCGATGTAATATCACTATCACATGGCGCTGGTTTAACGCTAAAACCACCCCATAAGAATTCTACAAAATCATTACCTATCCACGGTATTGCTGACATTAAGTTTGTAATTACTGTTGCACCCCAAAAAGACATTTGTCCATAAGGAAGAACATACTGACTTATTATATACTTTATAAAATATATAACCAAAATAACTTTAATTTCGTATATTTTGTTGAGTGATTAGCTCAAAAGTTTCGACTGTGCATTAAGCACCATTTCAGGCACCCATTAGTGACCCAGTCTGTCGCGATCATTTAGATAACCGACGATCTTCTGCCAGGTAGCCATTGATCGTTTTCACTAACATTGCCAAAGAAATATAACATTTCTTCAATAACTCTGTCAAGTTATTCCACTTTATTTCTATTTCTTTCTAAAAATTGCATAGAAATTTACACTCGTGGGACTATAATCTAAATATAAATTTATTTATACTTTACTATCCAACGTCTTAATAATATTTTTTTCTCTGTCAATAAAGCTCTTCTTATCGTTTTTTCATTACATTTTATACTGTTAGCTGCATCTGTTATACTGCTATATTCACCGTATACCGTATCATTACTTTTATTATATAAAATAATAGGTTTAGATTTTTTTTGCATATTAATTAAAGCTTCTTCAGTAAATGTTCGAGGTAATCTAGCTAAAGCCTTTTCTTTGATTTTAGTTTTAGTTTCTTCACTTAAAGTTTTACCTTTATTTAAATTACCTATAGCTTCTCTACGTTCATCACTATAATTTGTTTTCATCTTTATACGGTCTATTTCAGTATGTTTATAACCAAAAGTATTCCCAGCTTCAGTTAAGATATTATAATTAGGCAATAAAGATTTAAGATAAAAATCTTCTAAGTCTAATAATTTTTTATTATTCTCTTTATTAACTTTTTCTGGAAATAATTCGACTATAATAAAAGCAAAATTTTCTAAACCGTATTTTCTAACAGCTAATTTTAGAATTTTACTTCCTGTTAAATTAATTAAATGTCTATAAAAACGAGCATAAAAATTATCTGTGGATGCAGACCCAATATAGTAATCTAAAGTTACTTTGTTAAGAATTAAATAAACACCGCTAAGATTATTAGTATCCTCTTTAATTTTATCTTTTATTGTTTGTAAAGATAAATCTTCATAATAAAAAACAGGTTTTATATTTTTTTCTATAAGAAAATCTTCTAAGATTTCAGAATTATTGTTGTTAGAAGTACTATAATGTCTTTTTTTGCTATTATGAATATTAAATTGAGAATTAAATTTATTAAATTGAGAATTGAATTTATTAAAACGTGGATTGAAATTGTTATTATATTTAGACCATTTTAGGCCAGTTTCCAAACCTAAGAATCCAGTTATTATTAATAATAAGAAGATAATTACACCTATTGACCATAACATTACTCTTGGTGCTTTATAAGAACCGTAATATAATCCTTTAGCCATATGGATATATATGAAAATAAAGAAGAATGCAGCTCCATTAGCATGGAAATATCTTATCATCCAACCATAGTTTACATCTCTCATAATATGTTCTACACTAATAAAGGCTAAATCTACATGTGGTACATAATGCATTGCTAATGTAACACCTGTAGCGATTTGAATTACTAATACTACACCAAGAAGACTTCCATAATTCCATAAATATGAAATATTTGAAGGAGATGGTGAATCTATTACATAACTATTAACTAAACTTAAAAATGGATGGGTTTTTAAAAGTTTCAAAATATTTTTTATTCTTTTTATATTCCTTATTCTTACGTCTTTTTATTAAATCATAATTATAAAAACTATGTCTCATTAAGACAAATAAATGAATAAAGTATACTTCTTTATAGAAGCATATTGTTTTTATTATCTTTTTTTATTTTTTATCTTTTCTTATAAAATAGCTTCGCCTACTTGATGAAGACGATACATCGTTCACTATTGGTGAACGATACTAAGTTTATTAAAATCCCAGTACGATGAATTTTTATGTGCTTACATTACCCCTTCCCGGGGTAATGAGGAACTATCCCTGAACATAGGCCATAAAAATAAGCCTATGCCAAGCTTAAAGACTTGGAAGGTAGTACCACCCCCGGGCCAAACATTTTAGATTTAAAAAGTCCAATCATCCATTTCACCCCTTCGAATTGAGGGGTAATTTTAATTATGGGTGATTAATCATCTCCGGCCCGGGCAACTTTTACATTATTTTTTTAAGAATAGAACTCTTTATAGGACTTATTTGTTCTTTTTCCTAAGAGAAAATTTATAATAAAAGGTTCCGCAAGGGGACCCGCCGGAGGCAGGAAGAAAATTTTATGAAAAATAATAAAAAACAAAATTAGTTTTTAATTTAAGGTTATTATTTAACCACCTCAAATAATATATAATTATTCGGGTTTAATATTTAACTAAATAAATACTTTAATTTATTATAAAAATATAATTAATATATTATTGAATAGTAGCAGTAATAAACTTACTTAATCATAAACTATAAATTTATAATTAAAAACTAAATGGTTTAGATCTAATTTTACTATATATTCAATTTTATTAAAAAAAAAATAAAAGAATTTAATAATATACAAATTCTGTATATTACATAATATAAAATAATATATTTATGTCCTAATATAAAGGTTATAATTTTATTAAGACAAGGAAGAGTCGAACTTCCATCGTGTCCGTTATGAGCAGAAAGCTTTACGTTAAGCTATTGTCTTATTAGTATATATAATCTAGCAAGTGGTCATTTATTATCGAATTAATTTTTTATTTATATGTCTTTGACTTTTTAGTTCTGCCCCCGGAGGAGGCTGAACAATTCCCCCCTCTGGTACCCGGGGTTATTCTTTAGTCTTATAATTAAGAAATATAATAAACTTGTTTCGTTAAATCGCCTACCCGCTTAAACAAGCCGGGGATTAAATTAGAAAAATCGTTACAGATTAATTTGTTTGGGGAACTTTGTTTATAATACTTCCTTGCGAGGCGACCTAGCCCCCCTACGGATCTAAAAAATTATTTTTATTTTTTATAGAATAGAGTTTAAAAATACCTTTTTATCCCGGCCGGCCCGCCTAGGTGACCCGGGCAGGTGAATTTTTTATATCCAAAGCCCGGACCCGCGGTAAAAACGCGGATCCGGGGGGGGGGGAGTTTGTCTTAGTTGTAAAATGACGTGAATTTAATAAAAAAGCAGCACAGATGAACACTAATAATAATCTAGCATCGTCTAAGTATAATACTGAAGCTGACATTGTCACAACAGATAATATAATCATTAAAGCGTAATTCGGGATATAACCAGAATCTAATGATGCTATGTTTTTACTAGTATTAGAGAAAAGGTTTGTTAAACCTGTTGGTCCCACAAGCTCCAATGTACCTCTGTCGATTAATTTGTGAGTCATGTATCCCATGTTTAATACTAATGCTATTAAACGAGAATATACTAAATCAAAGAAGTATTTTTGATTTAAGAACGTGTATAAAGTTCTACCTAATCTAGATAATTTAATTTCAACTAAGATATTAGGTACAAACTCATAAAACAATAATGTTCCTATAAATCCGAAGATTGTTAGGATAGATGGTAATAATTTAATTATTAATGGAATCGCAAATTCAGAATCTATTAATATTATGTTATTAGGGTGAATAAATATAGCATTTCCAAAAAAATCTGAACCCATCCCAATAAATAAATCTTTAGATAAATAACCAAAAACTACTGATAATACAGCTAGTATTCCTAATGGAATTGCCATAAAGAAAGGAGCTTCGTGTGTATTTTCATAGTTATTTCTAGTACCATTCGGTATAGAAAAGAAAGTTAAATATAACAATCTAGTTGTATATATAGAAGTAAATAAAGCTGCAAAGGTAGTTAACCAATAGGCGAAAGACCCTTGGAATGTATATTGTCCATAACCTGATAAGATAATGATTTCTTTAGAATAGAAACCTGATAAGAATGGGAAAGCAATATTACTTAAAGCAGCAATAAACATTACTACAAAAGTAAATGGTAATAATTTAGCTAAACCTCCCATTCGTCTTACGTCTTGTTCATCTGCCATAGCATGAATTACAGATCCAGCAGCTAAGAATAATAATGCTTTAAAGAAAGCATGATTAATAATGTGATAAAAAGCTATATTATATTGACTTAAACCACATACTGCACCTAAATATCCTAATTGACTAGCAGTTGAATAAGCGATTATACGTTTAAGATCATTTTGTACTAATCCAATAGAAGCAAAAACAAATGCTGATAATGAACCTAAACATGTAATTACTATTAATGCTGTACTACTATATTCTAATAATGGTGAAGTTCTTATCATTAAGAAGATACCAGCAGTTACCATAGTGGCACTATGAATTAAAGCTGATACTGGAGTAGGCAAATTGTATTAATCATCGCTTTCACGATGAATTGGACTATATCATACCTAAATTTTTTTAATTTAAGTCATTACGTGTAGTCTCTGAGGATCCTACTAGAGATTATTATCTCGTTGGTTTCCTGCTGATTGTCCAATCTTTAAGATTTTCACCAATATATTAAAAATATTGGTACTTAAAGCTCTAAGGATGTTCCAGCATATAGTAATGTTTAAGGAGGGCCCTACATAATATTTATGATTTTTTTAATGGGGGGGGAGTTTGTTTTAGTTGTAAAACGACGATAATTTAAATAAAAAATATTTAAATCACTAATAAGTTATAACCCTAATTTGTATAACATTTCAGGTATAATAAATGGACTTACTAAATTTCTTAAATTATTAATACTAGATAAATGGAATCTAATTCGATAACAAATTTCACCATTTCCTTTTATTCTTCTTTTAAGACCAGCTTTCAGTCCAAATTTATTTTCCAAAAGACTAATTAATCTTTTGGTTTCTTCTTCAGTAAAATTATCTGTACAAAGTAATACAGTTCCTTCAGACCAGTAACCATCACCTTGAATCCAATGAGCTATACCTATAGGAGTTAAAATTGATTCTATAGTATCAGGCAATATTTTAATATTTTTTCCTTCAATATTTTTATACCAAATAGAATGTAATTTTCCTAAAGTTGGTAATGTTAAAGAACCAAACCAATATTGAGTAGCTTCTTTTCCTGTTATTTTAGGATTAGGATAAGGGATAGGATTATTTAAACCAGATATGTTTTTATAAATATTAGATTTAAGATAATTCAAATATGGTAAATTTTGAACTGAAAAAGTAAATTCAATTCTTGATGAACCTGTATTACTAGGTTTAGTGATATGTCCATCACCAAGTAAATCACCTACTAAAGCTTCCCAAACTGTAGATTTTATTAACCATTTAGATAAATTTTCTAACTCAATTGGAGATGTGTTAAAAATCCATTTATGGTTAAAAATTTTATCTTTATCTAAGTAAGATGCTACAGTGTGTCTATTTATATTTAAAGCTTTAGCACAAGCAGAATTATTAATAAATGGAGCATTTTCTACTAAAGTTTGTGAATTAATATCATAAACCCAAATTAAAGATTTAGAAGAAGTTGTAGAATTTGTTGAATAATTTCTAAGAATTATTTCTTGCGTAAAATACATAGTTGTATTAAGAGTTGTAAATAAGTTAAACATTTTTTTTTATTATTATATATAATTAGAGTAGGGAGATATCTATATTTATTACGAGAATTAATATAGTTACTAGGTTGATAAGACCTAACTTTAATCCTTCATTTTAGAAATTGAAAGGTCAAACGAAGACGTACAATATACTCCAGTAGGTAGATAATTCCAGCCCTTTTGGGTGCCGCTTAAATCTACTAGCTGCATCTCTTGACTTTAACTATTAAGGCTTGTTCACCTTAAACATTCATTTTATGACCATAACCTTGCGGGTTACACTAAAAATTGGGATTAAAGATTTTATAAATTTATTTTTGAGAATTTTTGCATCTCATTACAAATAGTTTTTTCCCCCCCTGAGGCAGTAAAACTATTAAAACATTTTAAAAACGAAAATAATTATGAGTTATTTCACCCTCCATAGCTGTAGGTAACCAAGCATGTAATCCTAACTGAGCTGATTTAGCCATAACACCTACTAATAAACATAAACTAATAAATGTTAAAATATCAGTATTAATATATGGAGCTAAAGAGAATATATTAGCAAAATCTAAATTTCCAAATACAAAAATAATTGCAAAAAGAGCTATAGACATTCCCCAATCACCTACTTTATTAGTAACTATAGCTTGTATTGCTGATTTAGTAGCAGCTATTCTTGTAAACCAAAAACTAATTAATAAATAAGAACATACTCCTACACCTTCCCAACCCACAAATAATACTAATAAATTATCTCCACATACTAATAATAACATACAAAAAGTAAAGGCTGATAAGTAACTAAAAAATCTTTGTGTATGAGGATCAGCTCCCATATATCCTATAGAGTACATGTGAACTAATGAAGAGATAAATACAATTGGTATAAGCATAGATACAGTTAAGCTATCAAATGTAAATCCCCAATTTACTGAAAAATATTCAGAATCAATCCAGCTAAACAGGTCGATTGACACTGGCGATTGATTTAATCCTACTTCGTAGAATGCTGTAAAAGATAATAGACATGTAACAATCAGCCCAAAGGTTGTAATAAATTGGCTACCTTGAGCCCCTAACTTACGTCCGAACAATCCGGCGAAAATTGAACCTAATAAAGGTATTAAAACTATTGATAAATACATTTTAAAAAAATATTAAAAAAATTCCTCTTTATTTATAAAACATGGTGTAAAGATAAAATTATCCTTGATAATAATTATCCTTAATAAAGTTTAACTAAAAATTAAACTTAATTTGTATATACAAGATTCCCTACCTCCCACCCTTAAATAATTATATAAAATAATTACTTATTCTTTAATATACAATAATAAACTTTTAATTCTAAAAGAATTAAAATAAATTTACTTATTTTTTGTTTCTATCGAAAGAATCCATTCATTCTTAAACAATTTATCACTTTTAGCATATCTAATAATCATGTCCTTAGAAACATTAAAATGTAAAGTTACTTTTCTAGAAGAAGAAAAAGTATTAAGTAATGTAGCTTTATCCGAAGAAAAAATATTAATTTAAGTTCCATTTGCAATACTCATATTCATTTTATGGGTATCGGAGAAAACTATATTTTCTCTAGCTTTGCTTAAAGCTGTTTTATAAGCATCTGTTAAAGGAACTCCTTTTTTAGCTTGACTAATAAGTGATTTATGCTCATCTATCAAAGGAACTCCTTTTTAATTTCACTAAGAAGTGCTTTAAGCTCTTCATTAAGAACTTTTCCCTTATTATTTAAGCTCATAATAGCTCGTGTTTCTTCAGAGTGTTTAAACCCTAATGAAGAACCAGTTATTTTAAGTATATTATAATCAGGCCCTGCCAGACCCGAAGGGGCTCCCGAGGCTTACCCCACAAGGGGAGTTTTTATGAATAAATAAAAAACACCCGCTTATGAAATAAAGCGGGCCATCCCAGAGGGAAGGGGATAAAGTATCTAAATAATGTTGTTCTCGCTCTAAGATAATTATTTTTGCTTCACCCTTGGATAAATTGGTAATATCAATATACTCAAGAATAGAAAGGTTAAATACAGAATAACCATAATTATATAAAGCTTTATTAATTATCATATTAATCTTGTGATTAGAAATATAATTAATATCATAATAAGATCTGAATCTTTTTGATAAATCATAAGCACTTCCTACATATAAAGAATTAATAATTACATTTATAAGGGGCATTTAATTGTCATCCTTAATGCATCTAGTTGCTTTTCAAATGATCCAACCTAATTGGATTCAGTAGAAGTTAAAGGATTAATACCATTTACCTGCAATCAATGTTCCATAGATTACGAGGATCGATAGAATTAAATAATTCTATTCCTCTCTTCCTTTATCTGTGGAACATTGATTGCAGGTAAATGGTATTAATCCTTTAACTTCTACTGAATCCAATTAGGTTGGATCATTTGAAAAGCAACTAGATGCATTAAGGATGACAATTAAATGCCCCTTATAAATGTAATTATTAATTCTTTATATGTAGGAAGTGCTTATGATTTATCAAAAAGATTCAGATCTTATTATGATATTAATTATATTTCTAATCACAAGATTAATATGATAATTAATAAAGCTTTATATAATTATGGTTATTCTGTATTTAACCTTTCTATTCTTGAGTATATTGATATTACCAATTTATCCAAGGGTGAAGCAAAAATAATTATCTTAGAGCGAGAACAACATTATTTAGATACTTTATCCCCTTCCCTCTGGGATGGCCCGCTTTATTTCATAAGCGGGTGTTTTTTATTTATTCATAAAAACTCCCCTTGTGGGGTAAGCCTCGGGAGCCCCTTCGGGTCTGGCAGGGCCTGATTATAATATACTTAAAATAACTGGTTCTTCATTAGGGTTTAAACACTCTGAAGAAACACGAGCTATTATGAGCTTAAATAATAAGGGAAAAGTTCTTAATGAAGAGCTTAAAGCACTTCTTAGTGAAATTAAAAAGGAGTTCCTTTGATAGATGAGCATAAATCACTTATTAGTCAAGCTAAAAAAGGAGTTCCTTTAACAGATGCTTATAAAACAGCTTTAAGCAAAGCTAGAGAAAATATAGTTTTCTCCGATACCCATAAAATGAATATGAGTATTGCAAATGGAACTTAAATTAATATTTTTTCTTCGGATAAAGCTACATTACTTAATACTTTTTCTTCTTCTAGAAAAGTAACTTTACATTTTAATGTTTCTAAGGACATGATTATTAGATATGCTAAAAGTGATAAATTGTTTAAGAATGAATGGATTCTTTCGATAGAAACAAAAAATAAGTAAATTTATTTTAATTCTTTTAGAATTAAAAGTTTATTATTGTATATTAAAGAATAAGTAATTATTTTATATAATTATTTAAGGGTGGGAGGTAGGGAATCTTGTATATACAAATTAAGTTTAATTTTTAGTTAAACTTTATTAAGGATAATTATTATCAAGGATAATTTTATCTTTACACCATGTTTTATAAATAAAGAGGAATTTTTTTAATATTTTTTTAAAATGTATTTATCAATAGTTTTAATACCTTTATTAGGTTCAATTTTCGCCGGATTGTTCGGACGTAAGTTAGGGGCTCAAGGTAGCCAATTTATTACAACCTTTGGGCTGATTGTTACATGTCTATTATCTTTTACAGCATTCTACGAAGTAGGATTAAATCAATCGCCAGTGTCAATCGACCTGTTTAGCTGGATTGATTCTGAATATTTTTCAGTAAATTGGGGATTTACATTTGATAGCTTAACTGTATCTATGCTTATACCAATTGTATTTATCTCTTCATTAGTTCACATGTACTCTATAGGATATATGGGAGCTGATCCTCATACACAAAGATTTTTTAGTTACTTATCAGCCTTTACTTTTTGTATGTTATTATTAGTATGTGGAGATAATTTATTAGTATTATTTGTGGGTTGGGAAGGTGTAGGAGTATGTTCTTATTTATTAATTAGTTTTTGGTTTACAAGAATAGCTGCTACTAAATCAGCAATACAAGCTATAGTTACTAATAAAGTAGGTGATTGGGGAATGTCTATAGCTCTTTTTGCAATTATTTTTGTATTTGGAAATTTAGATTTTGCTAATATATTCTCTTTAGCTCCATATATTAATACTGATATTTTAACATTTATTAGTTTATGTTTATTAGTAGGTGTTATGGCTAAATCAGCTCAGTTAGGATTACATGCTTGGTTACCTACAGCTATGGAGGGTGAAATAACTCATAATTATTTTCGTTTTTAAAATGTTTTAATAGTTTTACTGCCTCAGGGGGGGAAAAAACTATTTGTAATGAGATGCAAAAATTCTCAAAAATAAATTTATAAAATCTTTAATCCCAATTTTTAGTGTAACCCGCAAGGTTATGGTCATAAAATGAATGTTTAAGGTGAACAAGCCTTAATAGTTAAAGTCAAGAGATGCAGCTAGTAGATTTAAGCGGCACCCAAAAGGGCTGGAATTATCTACCTACTGGAGTATATTGTACGTCTTCGTTTGACCTTTCAATTTCTAAAATGAAGGATTAAAGTTAGGTCTTATCAACCTAGTAACTATATTAATTCTCGTAATAAATATAGATATCTCCCTACTCTAATTATATATAATAATAAAAAAAAATGTTTAACTTATTTACAACTCTTAATACAACTATGTATTTTACGCAAGAAATAATTCTTAGAAATTATTCAACAAATTCTACAACTTCTTCTAAATCTTTAATTTGGGTTTATGATATTAATTCACAAACTTTAGTAGAAAATGCTCCATTTATTAATAATTCTGCTTGTGCTAAAGCTTTAAATATAAATAGACACACTGTAGCATCTTACTTAGATAAAGATAAAATTTTTAACCATAAATGGATTTTTAACACATCTCCAATTGAGTTAGAAAATTTATCTAAATGGTTAATAAAATCTACAGTTTGGGAAGCTTTAGTAGGTGATTTACTTGGTGATGGACATATCACTAAACCTAGTAATACAGGTTCATCAAGAATTGAATTTACTTTTTCAGTTCAAAATTTACCATATTTGAATTATCTTAAATCTAATATTTATAAAAACATATCTGGTTTAAATAATCCTATCCCTTATCCTAATCCTAAAATAACAGGAAAAGAAGCTACTCAATATTGGTTTGGTTCTTTAACATTACCAACTTTAGGAAAATTACATTCTATTTGGTATAAAAATATTGAAGGAAAAAATATTAAAATATTGCCTGATACTATAGAATCAATTTTAACTCCTATAGGTATAGCTCATTGGATTCAAGGTGATGGTTACTGGTCTGAAGGAACTGTATTACTTTGTACAGATAATTTTACTGAAGAAGAAACCAAAAGATTAATTAGTCTTTTGGAAAATAAATTTGGACTGAAAGCTGGTCTTAAAAGAAGAATAAAAGGAAATGGTGAAATTTGTTATCGAATTAGATTCCATTTATCTAGTATTAATAATTTAAGAAATTTAGTAAGTCCATTTATTATACCTGAAATGTTATACAAATTAGGGTTATAACTTATTAGTGATTTAAATATTTTTTATTTAAATTATCGTCGTTTTACAACTAAAACAAACTCCCCCCCCATTAAAAAAATCATAAATATTATGTAGGGCCCTCCTTAAACATTACTATATGCTGGAACATCCTTAGAGCTTTAAGTACCAATATTTTTAATATATTGGTGAAAATCTTAAAGATTGGACAATCAGCAGGAAACCAACGAGATAATAATCTCTAGTAGGATCCTCAGAGACTACACGTAATGACTTAAATTAAAAAAATTTAGGTATGATATAGTCCAATTCATCGTGAAAGCGATGATTAATACAATTTGCCTACTCCAGTATCAGCTTTAATTCATAGTGCCACTATGGTAACTGCTGGTATCTTCTTAATGATAAGAACTTCACCATTATTAGAATATAGTAGTACAGCATTAATAGTAATTACATGTTTAGGTTCATTATCAGCATTTGTTTTTGCTTCTATTGGATTAGTACAAAATGATCTTAAACGTATAATCGCTTATTCAACTGCTAGTCAATTAGGATATTTAGGTGCAGTATGTGGTTTAAGTCAATATAATATAGCTTTTTATCACATTATTAATCATGCTTTCTTTAAAGCATTATTATTCTTAGCTGCTGGATCTGTAATTCATGCTATGGCAGATGAACAAGACGTAAGACGAATGGGAGGTTTAGCTAAATTATTACCATTTACTTTTGTAGTAATGTTTATTGCTGCTTTAAGTAATATTGCTTTCCCATTCTTATCAGGTTTCTATTCTAAAGAAATCATTATCTTATCAGGTTATGGACAATATACATTCCAAGGGTCTTTCGCCTATTGGTTAACTACCTTTGCAGCTTTATTTACTTCTATATATACAACTAGATTGTTATATTTAACTTTCTTTTCTATACCGAATGGTACTAGAAATAACTATGAAAATACACACGAAGCTCCTTTCTTTATGGCAATTCCATTAGGAATACTAGCTGTATTATCAGTAGTTTTTGGTTATTTATCTAAAGATTTATTTATTGGGATGGGTTCAGATTTTTTTGGAAATGCTATATTTATTCACCCTAATAACATAATATTAATAGATTCTGAATTTGCGATTCCATTAATAATTAAATTATTACCATCTATCCTAACAATCTTCGGATTTATAGGAACATTATTGTTTTATGAGTTTGTACCTAATATCTTAGTTGAAATTAAATTATCTAGATTAGGTAGAACTTTATACACGTTCTTAAATCAAAAATACTTCTTTGATTTAGTATATTCTCGTTTAATAGCATTAGTATTAAACATGGGATACATGACTCACAAATTAATCGACAGAGGTACATTGGAGCTTGTGGGACCAACAGGTTTAACAAACCTTTTCTCTAATACTAGTAAAAACATAGCATCATTAGATTCTGGTTATATCCCGAATTACGCTTTAATGATTATATTATCTGTTGTGACAATGTCAGCTTCAGTATTATACTTAGACGATGCTAGATTATTATTAGTGTTCATCTGTGCTGCTTTTTTATTAAATTCACGTCATTTTACAACTAAGACAAACTCCCCCCCCCCCGGATCCGCGTTTTTACCGCGGGTCCGGGCTTTGGATATAAAAAATTCACCTGCCCGGGTCACCTAGGCGGGCCGGCCGGGATAAAAAGGTATTTTTAAACTCTATTCTATAAAAAATAAAAATAATTTTTTAGATCCGTAGGGGGGCTAGGTCGCCTCGCAAGGAAGTATTATAAACAAAGTTCCCCAAACAAATTAATCTGTAACGATTTTTCTAATTTAATCCCCGGCTTGTTTAAGCGGGTAGGCGATTTAACGAAACAAGTTTATTATATTTCTTAATTATAAGACTAAAGAATAACCCCGGGTACCAGAGGGGGGAATTGTTCAGCCTCCTCCGGGGGCAGAACTAAAAAGTCAAAGACATATAAATAAAAAATTAATTCGATAATAAATGACCACTTGCTAGATTATATATACTAATAAGACAATAGCTTAACGTAAAGCTTTCTGCTCATAACGGACACGATGGAAGTTCGACTCTTCCTTGTCTTAATAAAATTATAACCTTTATATTAGGACATAAATATATTATTTTATATTATGTAATATACAGAATTTGTATATTATTAAATTCTTTTATTTTTTTTTTAATAAAATTGAATATATAGTAAAATTAGATCTAAACCATTTAGTTTTTAATTATAAATTTATAGTTTATGATTAAGTAAGTTTATTACTGCTACTATTCAATAATATATTAATTATATTTTTATAATAAATTAAAGTATTTATTTAGTTAAATATTAAACCCGAATAATTATATATTATTTGAGGTGGTTAAATAATAACCTTAAATTAAAAACTAATTTTGTTTTTTATTATTTTTCATAAAATTTTCTTCCTGCCTCCGGCGGGTCCCCTTGCGGAACCTTTTATTATAAATTTTCTCTTAGGAAAAAGAACAAATAAGTCCTATAAAGAGTTCTATTCTTAAAAAAATAATGTAAAAGTTGCCCGGGCCGGAGATGATTAATCACCCATAATTAAAATTACCCCTCAATTCGAAGGGGTGAAATGGATGATTGGACTTTTTAAATCTAAAATGTTTGGCCCGGGGGTGGTACTACCTTCCAAGTCTTTAAGCTTGGCATAGGCTTATTTTTATGGCCTATGTTCAGGGATAGTTCCTCATTACCCCGGGAAGGGGTAATGTAAGCACATAAAAATTCATCGTACTGGGATTTTAATAAACTTAGTATCGTTCACCAATAGTGAACGATGTATCGTCTTCATCAAGTAGGCGAAGCTATTTTATAAGAAAAGATAAAAAATAAAAAAAGATAATAAAAACAATATGCTTCTATAAAGAAGTATACTTTATTCATTTATTTGTCTTAATGAGACATAGTTTTTATAATTATGATTTAATAAAAAGACGTAAGAATAAGGAATATAAAAAGAATAAAAAATATTTTGAAACTTTTAAAAACCCATCCATTTTTAAGTTTAGTTAATAGTTATGTAATAGATTCACCATCTCCTTCAAATATTTCATATTTATGGAATTATGGAAGTCTTCTTGGTGTAGTATTAGTAATTCAAATCGCTACAGGTGTTACATTAGCAATGCATTATGTACCACATGTAGATTTAGCCTTTATTAGTGTAGAACATATTATGAGAGATGTAAACTATGGTTGGATGATAAGATATTTCCATGCTAATGGAGCTGCATTCTTCTTTATTTTCATATATATCCATATGGCTAAAGGATTATATTACGGTTCTTATAAAGCACCAAGAGTAATGTTATGGTCAATAGGTGTAATTATCTTCTTATTATTAATAATAACTGGATTCTTAGGTTTGGAAACTGGCCTAAAATGGTCTAAATATAATAACAATTTCAATCCACGTTTTAATAAATTCAATTCTCAATTTAATAAATTTAATTCTCAATTTAATATTCATAATAGCAAAAAAAGACATTATAGTACTTCTAACAACAATAATTCTGAAATCTTAGAAGATTTTCTTATAGAAAAAAATATAAAACCTGTTTTTTATTATGAAGATTTATCTTTACAAACAATAAAAGATAAAATTAAAGAGGATACTAATAATCTTAGCGGTGTTTATTTAATTCTTAACAAAGTAACTTTAGATTACTATATTGGGTCTGCATCCACAGATAATTTTTATGCTCGTTTTTATAGACATTTAATTAATTTAACAGGAAGTAAAATTCTAAAATTAGCTGTTAGAAAATACGGTTTAGAAAATTTTGCTTTTATTATAGTCGAATTATTTCCAGAAAAAGTTAATAAAGAGAATAATAAAAAATTATTAGACTTAGAAGATTTTTATCTTAAATCTTTATTGCCTAATTATAATATCTTAACTGAAGCTGGGAATACTTTTGGTTATAAACATACTGAAATAGACCGTATAAAGATGAAAACAAATTATAGTGATGAACGTAGAGAAGCTATAGGTAATTTAAATAAAGGTAAAACTTTAAGTGAAGAAACTAAAACTAAAATCAAAGAAAAGGCTTTAGCTAGATTACCTCGAACATTTACTGAAGAAGCTTTAATTAATATGCAAAAAAAATCTAAACCTATTATTTTATATAATAAAAGTAATGATACGGTATACGGTGAATATAGCAGTATAACAGATGCAGCTAACAGTATAAAATGTAATGAAAAAACGATAAGAAGAGCTTTATTGACAGAGAAAAAAATATTATTAAGACGTTGGATAGTAAAGTATAAATAAATTTATATTTAGATTATAGTCCCACGAGTGTAAATTTCTATGCAATTTTTAGAAAGAAATAGAAATAAAGTGGAATAACTTGACAGAGTTATTGAAGAAATGTTATATTTCTTTGGCAATGTTAGTGAAAACGATCAATGGCTACCTGGCAGAAGATCGTCGGTTATCTAAATGATCGCGACAGACTGGGTCACTAATGGGTGCCTGAAATGGTGCTTAATGCACAGTCGAAACTTTTGAGCTAATCACTCAACAAAATATACGAAATTAAAGTTATTTTGGTTATATATTTTATAAAGTATATAATAAGTCAGTATGTTCTTCCTTATGGACAAATGTCTTTTTGGGGTGCAACAGTAATTACAAACTTAATGTCAGCAATACCGTGGATAGGTAATGATTTTGTAGAATTCTTATGGGGTGGTTTTAGCGTTAAACCAGCGCCATGTGATAGTGATATTACATCGAAAATCTTGCTTTATGCTGGAACATCTTCTATTTTCGGAGTTGGATACGATTCTAAATATAAGAACGTTAAAAAGCCAACGACATGGAGACAATCAGCAGTGGTTAAAAATTATTCAAGTTTAAATAATTTTGAAGCCATTCAGAGACTAAACGCAAGAGATCTTGTATTCCCTTATATTGTAGGGTTAATAGAAGGAGACGGATGGTTTTCAATAACCAAAAATGGAAAATATATTAAATACGAATTTGGTATAGAATTAGATATTCGAGATATCCAATTATTGTATAAATTAAAAGAAATATTAGGTGTAGGTACAATAGATTTTAGAGAAAGAAAAAATAATAAAGTGTGTATGTATAGAATAAGAGATAAATCTCATTTAAAAAATATTATTTTACCAATTTTCGATCAGTACCCTATGTTATCTAATAAACAATACGACTATTTAATGTTTAGAGAAGCTCTTTTAAATAGTATTAATCTTTATGAAGATTTATTAATTTATGAAAGACCTATTGAGCCTTTAAATTCAATTGAAATGATATTAAGTCAACCATATTTTAATGCTTGGTTAATAGGTTTTATTGAAGCTGAAGGTTGTTTTAGTGTATATAAACCAGCTAAAGAAAATTCTCTAGTAGCTAGTTTTGATATGGGCCAAAAAGATGGTTCTATCATATTAGAAGCTGTAAGAGAAATTTTATCTTTAAGTCCTAAAGTTGTAATAGATAGTACCAATTGTTCTAAATTAAAAGTATCTAGCGTTAGATCAATAGAAAATGTTGTTAAATTTATACAAAAAGCACCAGTAAAATTAATAGGTTATAAAAAATTACAATATTTATTATGGCTTAAAGAACTTCGTGCTATTCCTAGATACTCAAATAAATTCAACATACCTGATCAATATTAAATATATTTCAACCGTCCAATTTTATAACGATACAAGATCGTGATATAGTCCAAACCATTATGAGAATAATGGAGTGTAACAAGAGGTAATTATTATAATTACTGGAGTTACCAATTTTTCTTGAGGTAATCCTACTTTAAACAGATTCTTCAGTTTACATTATTTATTACCATTTATTTTAGCTGCTTTAGTAATAGCTCATCTTATAGCTCTACACGAACACGGATCAAATAATCCTCTTGGAATTACTTCAAATGTAGATAGAATAAGATTCCATCCTTACTATAGCTTTAAAGATTTAGTAGGTCTTTTTGTTTTCTTCTTCTTATTTGCATATTTTGTATTCTTTAATCCAAATTTCTTTGGAGAAAGTGATAACTATATTCCAGCAAATCCTTTAGTTACTCCTATCTCAATTGTACCAGAATTCTATCTTTTACCATTCTATGCAATTTTAAGATCAATACCTCATAAATTATTGGGTGTAATAGGGATGGTTGCTGCCATCTTGATCTTACTAGCTACTCCATTCTTGGATACATCTAGAATTAGATCTATGCAATTCAGACCAATCATGAAATTCTTCTTCTGGTTATTCGTGGCTAACTTCTTAATCCTGGGTTAAATTAAGCCCCTTATAGTAGTAATACTTTAATGCAAATAGGGAAAATTGCAAGAAAATCTCTAATTAATGAGATAATTTGCAGCGGAGCTTGATTCGGTGAATCTTTTTAAAGAGTGAATCAAGAACGTTCAACGACTAATCGGTGAGCTTCACTAGCAATAATCCGGACACGATAACCCTACAACCAATAAATTATTTTACTTGGTTGATGACATAGTCTAAGCCCAATGGTGACATTGGGAAGATAAAGCTAAATACTTTATCGATAATAAATCTGTGGATCGGAGCTAATCACCCAGAATCACCTTTAGTTGAAATAGGTCAAGTTTCAACTATTTTCTATTTCTCTTACTTCTTAGTAATCTTGCCAGTAGTAGGAATCATAGAAAATACGTTATTCGATTTAGGTACTAAAACTAAATAGTTTAACACCCCACCATTAATTAAGGATATGCTTTAAAGCACTTTTAATTTCAACTATTAACAATCCAAATTAGGGGGCACACTTTTTAAAAGGCTATGATAGGTGCACATATATATGATTAAATTTCTTTTTTTGTACGAGACCCTTTTTTAAAATATATATGTTAAACTTTAACAACAATTACTCAATGGTTCAATTCCGACAATATACTCAATTGTCAAATGCTTCTTCCTCACCGGTGACTCCTGTTATGATTTATTCTAATGCTGATCTCGAAAAATTAAAAATTTTATCTGATAATAAGGATAAGACTGGAATTTATCAATGGCAGCATGTGGAGTCCGGGAAAACCTACGTAGGATCCGGAATGGAGTTATCTGCGCGTATTAGACGTTACTATAATCTTAGTTATTTAGAAGCTGGGAAAAATAGATATATCAATAATGCTTTAAGACTTCATGGTTACTCAACATTTTCTTTGATGATTCTTGAATATATAGACATTAAGGACATAACGAAACCTGAAGCTAGGAAATTAGTTCTTGAAAGAGAGCAATACTACTTAGACCTTCTATCTCCTCATTATAATATATTAAAGCTTGCTGGTAACTCCTTAGGGTTTAAACACTCTCCTGAGGTTATCGATAAATTTTCTTCTATTAACAAAGGAGTTAACAATCCTATGTTTGGTCGTACTGGGGATAAAAACATATTATCTAAGAAAGTATATGTTTACGAGGATTTACAATCCTCTAACCCTCTTAAGGTATTTAATTCTTATACTGAGGCTGCGATATATTTTAATTGTCATCGAAAATCTATTTATAGATACATAGATACAAAAAAAGTATTTAAGATGTGTATCCTTTCATCTGAGCCTTTTAATTCTTATAATAAGGCTGCTTAGGTATGTGCCTTTTCTTGAGTGGGTGGATAGGTGCGAACCATCCAGAAAGCCCATTAGTAGAAATTGGACAAGTTTCTACTATTTTCTATTTCTCTTACTTCTTAGTAATCTTACCAGTAGTAGGAATCATAGAAAACACGTTATTCGATTTAGGTACTAAAACTAAATAGTTTAACACCCCCCTTTAATTAAACAAAAAGGGAGATTAGCTTAAATAAACGATTAGCTCAGGCTATCACCGGAAAAATATATATAACAAGAATTGATTAAAAGATAGTTTAATATAAATCATGCTTTTATTAGCATGATCTAACAATTTTCATATGTTTATTCAACAATGTTTCTCAAATATAAATTTTGTCTCTGGGATCCCAGAATTTTTTATTACTTTGATTTCAGTTTATCTTGAAGGTTTTATATATTTATCTAATGTTAGTCCTGAATTATATATTGAAAAGTTCAATATAAATCTGTTATTATCAAGTACAGTGCCCATTAAAATTTATCTTAATGCTGATTTAGATAAAAAAAGAATTATTCTAGAGAATAAAGATAAAGCTGGTGTTTATCAATTTATTAATTTATTAACAGGAGATTCTTATGTGGGTAGTTCTACTAATCTAAGTAGAAGATTTAAACAATATTATAATTATAGTTTTATTTCTAGTCCCGCTAGAGGTAGAAGTATAATATACTCATCCATCTTAAATAATGGTTATTCAAATTTTAGTATAATAATTTTAGAGTATTGTAAAATAGAAAATACTATTATTAGAGAACAATTCTACATAGATGTTATAAATCCTACTATGAATATCCTTCAAATGGCTGGTAATTCATTAGGGTTTAAGCATTCTGAGGAAATAAAGGAATTAATGCGTATAAATAATATAGGAGATAGAAATCCAATGTTTAATAAAACACACTCATTAGAGTACAGAGAGATTCTTAAAGAACGTATGACTAATAATAATCCTATGGCTGGAAAACCTTGTAGTGAGGAAGTAAAAGCTATTATTAGAAAAGTACAAAGTATACCTTTATACGTGTATGACGCTAAAACTAAATTATTATTATTTAAATATAATTCCCAAAAAGAATTTCTTAAAGCTTTTAAGGTCTCTGATAAAACCTTAACTAAATATGTTTTATCTGGGGCTATTTTTCGTGAGCAATATATCTTATCTAATAATTTATTAGACGAGACTTCTAAATAAAGGACCGATGGATCGGAGCTAATCACCCAGAATCACCTTTAGTTGAAATTGGACAAGTTTCTACAATTTTCTATTTCTCTTACTTCTTAGTAATCTTACCAGTAGTAGGAATCATAGAAAACACGTTATTCAATTTAGGTACTAAAACAACTAAATAGTTTAACACCCCCCAATTATTTTCTCAAAGACATATAGCTTTGAAACTTGCTACTAAAGAATAATTCCATGTCCGCGCGGAGTGAAGTAACTTTTAATAAAAAATTAATTAATAATTTTTTATGTACCCGTTCAATCGCTGGAGTTATAGATGGACTCTCCTAGGTGGTAAAAGAACAAGAAACAAGCGGATCAGCTACCCAAAAGGGATAGCCCAGTTATTTTTTATATCTCGGGCACAAAGTGGAAAAAATATGAGAAATACTTCCCCACTCTTTACACGGAGAGCCACCGTTTCAGCTCAACCTAAAAAATACAATGTTACACTTAACTAATTTAAAACTTAGTTCTTCACATATGGTGATGAACATCAGCTTTTTTAATAAAATATTTATTAAAACTACGAGAAGTTCTATGAAAACTAATTATTTTGAGGGGTTGAAAATGGTAAATAAAAAATATTCTTTATTATTATTTATTGTTTTCATATATATTCTATTATTATTCTTTATTAATGATAATGTTATTTATTGTATGGATGATAATAGTAGTAATATTCCTTCTTCAAATAATCCTACTGTAGGTATTACTATTAATACTGAGAATGCCTTTAAATATATTGGTTTAGGCGGTTTAGCAACTGGTGTCGGTATTGGTGGCGCTAAAATATTAAAAACTGTACCTGCTCAATCTAGACTTAAATTGGTATCTATTATCGCTGGTATAAGTGGTGCTGCTTATACTACAACTAGTATTACTTCTGATTTAGCTTCAAATAGAGTAACTAGTCCTTTATCTAAAAAAGCTTCTATAGTAGAAGTACCTGATGTAGAATTTGACGGTGTAGTCAAATTTGGTGAATATACAATCAAAACTAAAATTAATAGTAATGAACTTAGTTTATCTGATTTAAAAAAAATAACTCCTAAATCTACTGAAAGAGTAATAGATGATTTAAATGTTGAGAATTCTTCTAGCACACCTAGTGATTATTACACAATAACAGATAGTCATAATATAAATTCGATGTTAGAAAGTGGTGATTTGATTAATATTATTAATAATAACCCTTATCTTAAACTTGAATTTGTGTTACTTTTTGTATTAGGTATGTGTTTATCTTCATTATTTTCTTTAACTGTTATAACTATATTAAACAAATATGGTGATAAACTAAATAATTATTTTACAAATAAATATATTCTTATGTATATTAATTTTAATAAAAAATATTTAAATATTTTAATGTTTATTTGGATTGTTATTCTTTATATGATTGTTTTATTAGCTATATATATTACATATAATTTAATATATTATTATGAAGATTATTTAATATTAGAACATAGTAATATAGCAAATAGTTTAATAATATTTGGTACATTATTTAAAAATCGTAAAAATAATAAAAACGATAAAAATAAAATTAATATAAACACCCCCCTTAATAGAACGAGGAAACTTTAATAAAAATCTTTTTAAATTTCCTATAGAACAATCTAGAAATTATCATGTATTTTATCCTTTAAGAAATAAAAATAATGAAGATATAAATAATGAAAATTTAGATATTCAATTTAAAACATGGCTAATTTCAAATAAACCAGAAAATATATTTTAATAGTGCAGAATTTAAAGAAAATGTATATAGAAAATAAAGGAAAATCAATCCCGA